>JAWNPC010000311.1:0-30932 GCA_035045365.1 Drosophila leonis | reverse complement strand
TTACCATCTCTGCTCCCCTCGAGATGGCACCCCAGAAACCGCCACGCCTCTTAGCTGAGTCGTCACTTGGGTATCATGTGGGCGATTTCGGCCACCACATCCGATCTAATTAGAAGTCAACAACTCTACATTGTGTTTACAATGCAAAGACCCATATAAACAACGCTCCGAGTTGCAACATTAAAACTGATACGTCGGCATTCTGC
The DNA here is from genome assembly GCA_035045365.1 of Drosophila leonis. Lineage (NCBI taxonomy): Eukaryota > Metazoa > Arthropoda > Insecta > Diptera > Drosophilidae > Drosophila > Drosophila leonis. The sequence continues at coordinate 30,726 of JAWNPC010000311.1, read as the reverse complement.
CGACGAACAAGCTGGCTTGGGTTAGAGATCTATTTTTTTTAGTCTCGATCAAGACACAGAACCAAGAAGTACATCCAATAAACGAAAATAAAAAGAACATTTATTACTATTCATCTCTAAACACCGGATTCCTGGGTATTCACATACACCCCCATCCTGCATATCGGGACACTGGAACTGGTAACTGGCGCAGCCGTTTCTACGAGAACCTACACAAGGAAAAGTATCATACTAATTTTAACCATGCAAGTTATATATAAGTAACAAAAAATAATAAAAAAAGAATAACATAAAATGTTAAAGTGCTAAGGTGGAACGTAAAGAAAATAAATGTTTAAAAAGAAAAAGAGAAGAAAAAGTAGTAATATGAGTGAATAATGTAAACATATATACATACACACATATAAGTGAATTGCGGTTCGATGCGGTGAACATAAAGAACATATCGTGATGCTCGAACAGACTTGTGCGTTCCAAACTTGTCGGTTGAACCAATATAGGACAACATACGACTCGTTGCACAGACAAGTTCGAGCCCCGCATAACAATAAAATCAAAAAAAAAAAAAAAAAAAAAAAAAACATATCCACTCTGTTCGCGCTAACGTGTTGTGTGACGTCATAGACTCAGGGCATATGAGCAGTACGTAACCACCATGATGTGAGGTTTGCGCAGACTTGTGCGTTCCAAACTTGTCGGTTGAACCAGTATTGGACGACATACGACTCGTTGCACAGACATGCAAATACCTCACATACAAACCAAACCAATATAATATAAAATAATAAAATAAATTAAAAAAATATATATATATATACATATATATATATATATATGTATACATACAAAAGATACTAATTGCATTCTCAATTCTACAGATAATTACACACTGAGGAAACGTTCCACCGAGGCACTCACATACACACCATACCTTCAGCTATCGAAATAAGTCTATGCTAATTATATTACATATAATTAAGAAAATATCTTAAATAATTATTATTAAGAAATCACTTCTGTACACTATACATACACTCACACACAATTTAATTCCTAAAATTTATGTCGACTATCGGCAAAGTTAAAAAACTGATTCCAAATACTAGAAGCAGGACAAAGATTAGTACCAGTCTGATGGACATTAGACAAACTCGAACAGTTGCTAGGACTGAGGACATTACACCTATGACTTCTACCTCCAACTCTCCCCCACCTAATCAATTGATGGCTACTCAAGCCGATATAATGAACACTTTAAAAATCCCAGATGCTATACGTTTTCTGCCATCCTATGATGGAAACCCCAAAACACTTAGCGAATTTATAACCAACGTAGAAGAAATCCTTCTACTCATTAGAGGTACTGACCAAACACCTTATGGTCAAATACTCCTTAGGGCCATTAGAAATAAAATTGAAGGAAAGGCCAACGAAGCAATTATAAAAGAAGGAGCTAACCTCGAACTGGAATGATATCAAGGAGCACAAATTTCAAACACAACACAATATACACTACCCCAAAACAACAAAACTATTTCAAATAACTTCTAAAAGAAGAAGTAGCACTCTTGCTGCATTCTCAGCGCAGACAAAAGAGACGAACCCATCTTAATGTATGAATTACATAATCTTTTACAGAATCCACTCCCACTTCAAACACTCTACGACAAAAATAAGGTTTGCGAAATTAGACTTGACATTACTTAGACTAGACTGACACCAAAGAGACCATAATAATAGAACCCAAGGTGCTGATAAGAACCCAAAAGAAAATACTCACCACAGCTAAGAGCAGTAACAGCAAAACTCATTCACAGTTGTCCTGTCTGAACTCATTTTTATCAGGTATCAAAGGTCCTTTAGGAACAGCAGTTAGGGCTATGAAACCTACAAAAAAAATCTTCGAGAAGGGCTAGAGTCGGGAAAATCTTTGAAAGAACGTGAAATCTATTTCACCCGAAATACACAAAAAAGACAACAACAGTACCGTAGAATTGAAGATTCCAAACCCAGTACTTTTAGACAAGAGAATTACCAGAACAACAGCAATCGAAACCTTCATCACGTATAATAACGTTATACATTCTGCGACTAAATATACACCTTACGAAGTGTTTCAAGGTAGAACTCACCTATTCAACAAAGACACAATTTTCGACAACCAACACGATTATTTACAAAAACTAAACGCCTTTCAAACAGATCTTTACCCCAAAATAGCAGAAGAAATGAAAAGCAAGATGACACTTAGAATTCAAAAAGCAAATCAAAATAGACAAGAACCCCCGACAGTTAACTTAGGAGACACGGTATACAGAAGAGAAAACAGACGAAACAAATTAACCGCTAGATTCTCCAAACACAAGACATTAACAGATCAGGGCATAACACTTTTAACATCAAAACATCAAAAATTACATAAGTCAAAAGTTAAGAAACGAATAAAAAAAATATAACTATTCTAATTACATTACAGATTACATTACAGTAGTGCACAAAAATTTAACGTACAACAGTTTTCGGAAGAAAATAAAATCACTCTAATAAATTTAGGAAATGCTAAATTTGTCATAACACATAAGTACTTAATTCATCAAATTAATTTACAAGACTCATTAAATAATATTAAACAATTTGAGATATCCCTAGATGAACTTACCGAATCACACCTTTCAAATGAAATTGTCAATTCTATTAAGACTAAACTAAGCCAGGTAAAATCAAAAAATTTTTCTCTAACGCCTAAGAATAGAACCAAAAGAGGACTAATAAATGGTCTTGGCAATGTTATAAAAGTAGTCACAGGCAACATGGATGCCGATGACGAAAAAAGAATCAATGAAAAGTTCAATGAATTGTCAAAAAATGAAAACAATATAATAAATAACATTAACAAACAAATTATTGTCAATAAAGAAATAGAAACTAGATTTAAAAATATATCCGAACATATTAATAAGGAACAAGACATAATTAATAATTTCATCAAAAACTACAAAAATAATATATTCAAAACAATAAATGATGAGCATAATGAAATCCATCTACTTCAATTTACAGAAAGAATTAACGTAAATATAGATATTTTGTATAACCATATTAATAATATTGTAGAAAGCGTACTGTTAACCAAATTAAATATAATACCTAAATTCATTTTAAACGAAAAAGAGATGGAAATAATTTATAACATTATTAAAGAACAACAAGTTGAAATCGAATCAGACGAACACTTATATAGACTGTTAAATTTAGAAACCGAAATTAAAGACACAATTGTAAACTTTAAGATTAAGATACCAATTTTTGAAAAACACAATTATACACTAGTACACATTGTTCCATTAGCCGTAAATGATTCTAAGATATTAATTGTACCAAATTTTGCTATCCAAAGCCAAGCCGGCAAGCCAAAATACTTTAACAACAAATGCACAAAAATACATAAAACTTTCATTTGCGAAGATTCTCCAGCACCAAGCTACTTACCGGACCTTCAATGCCTAGAAGGCATACTATACAATCAAACTTCTACATGCAACGTCAGGGACATCGGCAACACGGAGGTCATCCAGGAGGTCGAACCAAACCATGTATTAATACTCAACACAAAAAATACCACAATAATCCCATCATGCGATAAAATAAGAAGTATCACGGGATCGGCCATGGTCACATTTACAAATTGCTCTGTGAACATCAATGGGTTAACATATGACAACTCGGAAATCCTCTACAGGGAAGACATCAGTATATCAACACCGATCGTGCAAAACATTGAAATCAACAACACAATAGAAGAAATAAGTCTTCAAAAGCTGCATTTCCGAGCTCTAACAACACAGGAACAGATAGTCAACATCAAAGATACAAATTTCAATAATCTAACAATAATATACATCCTACTGACTACACTCATAATTATCACTGTCGCCTGTTGGACTTGTAAACCGAAGAATGCCGTGTTCATCCCAAAGGAAATACCGCCACTGGAAATATCGAGCTTACCTTCGTTCTGGCCCTCGCTTCACACTAGGGGGGAGGAGTTACCATCTCTGCTCCCCTCGAGATGGCACCCCAGTTTCGGTGGCCGAAGTCTAACATAGAACTGACTTGCGTCGCACACTTATTCTTTTGTGCCTACCATCGAACCACGCTCGGCAACAGCGTCACGACACTGTCGCCGCGCTAAAACGGTACTTTCCAAAACTACAAAATGCCATCAGCCAATCGCATCTCAAATAAAGGCTGATGCAAATTTCACATTATGATGAAATAACATTCTTGTGAAATGCCTTCGGCATTCTGCCGACGAACAAGCTGGCTTGGGTTAGAGATATAAGAATAATGTAGTTGTCAGTCTCGATCAAGACACAGAACCAAGAAGTACATCCAATAAACGAAAATAAAAAGAACATTTATTACTATTCATCTCTAAACACCGGATTCCTGGGTATTCACATACACCCCCATCCTGCATATCGGGACACTGGAACTGGTAACTGGCGCAGCCGTTTCTACGAGAACCTACACAAGGAAAAGTATCATACTAATTTTAACCATGCAAGTTATATATAAGTAAGAAAAAATAATAAAAAAAGAATAATATAAAATGTTAAAGTGCTAAGGTGGAACGTAAAGAAAATAAATGTTTAAAAAGAAAAAGAGAAGAAAAAGTAGTAATATGAGTGAATAATGTAAACATATATACATACACACATATAAGTGAATTGCGGTTCGATGCGGTGAACATAAAGAACATATCGTGATGCTCGAACAGACTTGTGCGTTCCAAACTTGTCGGTTGAACCAATATAGGACAACATACGACTCGTTGCACAGACAAGTTCGAGCCCCGCATAACAATAAAATCAAAAAAAAAAAAAAAAAAAAAAAAAAAACATATCCACTCTGTTCGCGCTAACGTGTTGTGTGGCGTCATAGACTCAGGGCATATGAGCAGTACGTAACCACCATGATGTGAGGTTTGCGCAGACTTGTGCGTTCCAAACTTGTCGGTTGAACCAGTATTGGACGACATACGACTCGTTGCACAGACATGCAAATACCTCACATACAAACCAAACCAATATAATATAATATAATATAATAAATAAAAAATATATATATATATACATATATATATATATATATGTATACATACAAAAGATACTAATTGCATTCTCAATTCTACAGATAATTACACACTGAGGAAACGTTCCACCGAGGCACTCACATACACACCATACCTTCAGCTATCGAAATAAGTCTATGCTAATTATATTACATATAATTAAGAAAATATCTTAAATAATTATTATTAAGAAATCACTTCTGTACACTATACATACACTCACACACAATTTAATTCCTAAAATTTATGTCGACTATCGGCAAAGTTAAAAAACTGATTCCAAATACTAGAAGCAGGACAAAGATTAGTACCAGTCTGATGGACATTAGACAAACTCGAACAGTTGCTAGGACTGAGGACATTACACCTATGACTTCTACCTCCAACTCTCCCCCACCTAATCAATTGATGGCTACTCAAGCCGATATAATGAACACTTTAAAAATCCCAGATGCTATACGTTTTCTGCCATCCTATGATGGAAACCCCAAAACACTTAGCGAATTTATAACCAACGTAGAAGAAATCCTTCTACTCATTAGAGGTACTGACCAAACACCTTATGGTCAAATACTCCTTAGGGCCATTAGAAATAAAATTGAAGGAAAGGCCAACGAAGCAATTATAGAAGAAGGAGCTAACCTCAACTGGAATGATATCAAGGAGGCACTCTTGCTGCATTGCGCAGACAAAAGAGACGAACCCATCTTAATGTATGAATTACATAATCTTTTACAGAATCCACTCCCACTTCAAACACTCTACGACAAGGTTTGCGAAATTAGACTTGCATTATTTAGACTAACTGACACCAAAGAGATAGACCCAATGCTGATAAGAACCAAGAAAAAACTCTTCACAGATGTCTGTCTGAACTCATTTTTATCAGGTATCAAAGGTCCTTTAGGAACAGCAGTTAGGGCTATGAAACCTACAAATCTTCGAGAAGCTTTAGAGTGGGCTTTGAAAGAACGTGAAATCTATTTCACCCAAAATACACAAAAAAGACAACAACAGTACCGTAGAATTGAAGATTCCAAACCCAGTACTTTTAGACAAGAGAATTACCAGAACAACAGCAATCGAAACCTTCATCACGTATAATAACGCTATACATTCTGCGACTAAATATACACCTTACGAAGTGTTTCAAGGTAGAACTCACCTATTCAACAAAGACACAATTTTCGACAACCAACACGATTATTTACAAAAACTAAACGCCTTTCAAACAGATCTTTACCCCAAAATAGCAGAAGAAATGAAAAGCAAGATGACACTTAGAATTCAAAAAGCAAATCAAAATAGACAAGAACCCCCGACAGTTAACTTAGGAGACACGGTATACAGAAGAGAAAACAGACGAAACAAATTAACCGCTAGATTCTCCAAACACAAGACATTAACAGATCAGGGCATAACACTTTTAACATCAAAACATCAAAAATTACATAAGTCAAAAGTTAAGAAACGAATAAAAAAAATATAACTATTCTAATTACATTACAGATTACATTACAGTAGTGCACAAAAATTTAACGTACAACAGTTTTCGGAAGAAAATAAAATCACTCTAATAAATTTAGGAAATGCTAAATTTGTCATAACACATAAGTACTTAATTCATCAAATTAATTTACAAGACTCATTAAATAATATTAAACAATTTGAGATATCCCTAGATGAACTTACCGAATCACACCTTTCAAATGAAATTGTCAATTCTATTAAGACTAAACTAAGCCAGGTAAAATCAAAAATTTTTTCTCTAACGCCTAAGAATAGAACCAAAAGAGGACTAATAAATGGTCTTGGCAATGTTATAAAAGTAGTCACAGGCAACATGGATGCCGATGACGAAAAAAGAATCAATGAAAAGTTCAATGAATTGTCAAAAAATGAAAACAATATAATAAATAACATTAACAAACAAATTATTGTCAATAAAGAAATAGAAACTAGATTTAAAAATATATCCGAACATATTAATAAGGAACAAGACATAATTAATAATTTCATCAAAAACTACAAAAATAATATATTCAAAACAATAAATGATGAGCATAATGAAATCCATCTACTTCAATTTACAGAAAGAATTAACGTAAATATAGATATTTTGTATAACCATATTAATAATATTGTAGAAAGCGTACTGTTAACCAAATTAAATATAATACCTAAATTCATTTTAAACGAAAAAGAGATGGAAATAATTTATAACATTATTAAAGAACAACAAGTTGAAATCGAATCAGACGAACACTTATATAGACTGTTAAATTTAGAAACCGAAATTAAAGACACAATTGTAAACTTTAAGATTAAGATACCAATTTTTGAAAAACACAATTATACACTAGTACACATTGTTCCATTAGCCGTAAATGATTCTAAGATATTAATTGTACCAAATTTTGCTATCCAAAGCCAAGCCGGCAAGCCAAAATACTTTAACAACAAATGCACAAAAATACATAAAACTTTCATTTGCGAAGATTCTCCAGCACCAAGCTACTTACCGGACCTTCAATGCCTAGAAGGCATACTATACAATCAAACTTCTACATGCAACGTCAGGGACATCGGCAACACGGAGGTCATCTAGGAGGTCGAACCAAACCATGTATTAATACTCAACACAAAAAATACCACAATAATCCCATCATGCGATAAAATAAGAAGTATCACGGGATCGGCCATGGTCACATTTACAAATTGCTCTGTGAACATCAATGGGTTAACATATGACAACTCGGAAATCCTCTACAGGGAAGACATCAGTATATCAACACCGATCGTGCAAAACATTGAAATCAACAACACAATAGAAGAAATAAGTCTTCAAAAGCTGCATTTCCGAGCTCTAACAACACAGGAACAGATAGTCAACATCAAAGATACAAATTTCAATAATCTAACAATAATATACATCCTACTGACTACACTCATAATTATCACTGTCGACTTGTAAACCGAAGAATGCCGTGTTCATCCCAAAAGAAATACCGCCACTGGAAATATCGAGCTTACCTTCGTTCTGGCCCTCGCTTCACACTAGGGGGGGAGGAGTTACCATCTCTGCTCCCCTCGAGATGGCACCCCAGTTTCGGTGGCCGAAGTCTAACATAGAACTGACTTGCGTCGCACACTTATTCTTTTGTGCCTACCATCGAACCACGCTCGGCAACAGCGTCACGACGCTGTCGCCGCGCTAAAACGGTACTTTCCAAAACTACAAAATGCCATCAGCCAATCGCATCTCAAATAAAGGCTGATGCAAATTTCACATTATGATGAAATAACATTCTTGTGAAATGCCTTCGGCATTCTGCCGACGAACAAGCTGGCTTGGGTTAGAGATATAAGCATATTTAATTCGTCTCAGTTTGTCAGTCTCGATCAAGACACAGAAACAAGAAGTACATCCAATAAACGAAAATAAAAAGAACATTTATTACTATTCATCTCTAAACACCGGATTCCTGGGTATTCACATACACCCCCATCCTGCATATCGGGACACTGGAACTGGTAACTGGCGCAGCCGTTTCTACGAGAACCTACACAAGGAAAAGTATCATACTAATTTTAACCATGCAAGTTATACATAAGTAACAAAAAATAATAAAACCCCCCCCCCCCCCCCGTCCTCCCCCCCTCCTCTCCCCTATCTATTCTGCTCTTATAATATTCTCAACTTTTATTTTTTCATTTATTTAATTTTTATTTTTTATATTTTTTTTTATTTATTTTATAATTATTTTTTTTTTATTATAATAAATTAATAATAAAATAAAAAAATAAATAAAAAAAAAAATAAAAAAAAAAAATATAGTCGCGCCGCGCCGCGCGCTCCCCGCTGCCGCCCCCCCCCCCCCCCCCCCCCCCCCCCCCCCCCCCCCCCCCTCCTCCACCAACCACCTATACGTATTTTTATTTTTCTTTTCGCGCCGCGTGTCTCCTCGCTGTCCATTCTCATTATCGGGTGGTTCCGGGGGTGGGTTGCTTATTGCGTTTTGTTTATGGTTTTTTTTTATTATTATACTATTCTTTTTTATTTTTCATATATTTTCTTCATATTATTTTAATTATTTTTTTATATTTTTTTTTTATATTATATTCAATTATATATCATATTTTTCCTTATTTTATTTTAACTTTTTTTTTATATTTTTTATTATAATTTTTTATCAAATATTAAAAAAAATATAAACCAAATTATTAAAAATTATAAATAAAAATAAATTCAAATTTATTACTCTTCCATAAGTATTAAATATAATTTTTAAATATTGTTTTTTATTTAGTTTTTTACATAACAATATTATTTTTTTTATCAATATATATCCATATTCTCTTCTCGGCCTCCCCGATACTTACATATCCTTCTTCTTCTTTTTTTTTCTATCGCCTCCTTCCTCCCGCCCCCCCCCCCCGCCCCCGCCCGCCGCCCGCCCCCGGGCGGGCCCCCCCTCGCCTCCCCCCCCAATATTTTTTTTTTTGTGGGCCGCCCCCCCCCTTCTCCTGTTCCATCCATTTGGCGGCTTACCAAACCCTTATTCCCTGATTTCCCATTTTCAATGGGTTCAGGGTATAAAAAGAATAATATAAAATGTTAAAGTGCTAAGGTGGAACGTAAAGAAAATAAATGTTTAAAAAGAAAAAGAGAAGAAAAAGTAGTAATATGAGTGAATAATGCAAACATATATACATACACACATATAAGTGAATTGCGGTTCGATGCGGTGAACATAAAGAACATATCGTGATGCTCGAACAGACTTGTGCGTTCCAAACTTGTCGGTTGAACCAATATAGGACGACATACGACTCGTTGCACAAACAAGTTCGAGCCCCGCATAACAATAAAATAAAAAAAAAAAAAAAAAAAAAAAAACATATCCACTCTGTTCGCGCTAACGTGTTGTGTGACGTCATAGACTCAGGGCATATGAGCAGTACGTAACCAACATGATGTGAGGTTTGCGCAGACTTGTGCGTTCCAAACTTGTCGGTTGAACCAGTATTGGACGACATACGACTCGTTGCACAGACATGCAAATACCTCACATACAAACCAAACCAATATAATATAATATAATATAATAAATAAAAAATATATATATATATACATATATATATATATATATGTATACATACAAAAGATACTAATTGTACACTACACTACACTACACTGTACACTATACATACACTCACACACAATTTAATTCCTAAAATTTATGTCGACTATCGGCAAAGTTAAAAAACTGATTCCAAATACTAGAAGCAGGACAAAGATTAGTACCAGTCTGATGGACATTAGACAAACTCGAACAGTTGCTAGGACTGAGGACATTACACCTATGACTTCTACCTCCAACTCTCCCCCACCTAATCAATTGATGGCTACTCAAGCCGATATAATGAACACTTTAAAAATCCCAGATGCTATACGTTTTCTGCCATCCTATGATGGAAACCCCAAAACACTTAGCGAATTTATAACCAACGTAGAAGAAATCCTTCTACTCATTAGAGGTACTGACCAAACACCTTATGGTCAAATACTCCTTAGGGCCATTAGAAATAAAATTGAAGGAAAGGCCAACGAAGCAATTATAGAAGAAGGAGCTAACCTCAACTGTAATGATATCAAGGAGGCACTCTTGCTGCATTGCGCAGACAAAAGAGACGAACCCATCTTAATGTATGAATTACATAATCTTTTACAGAATCCACTCCCACTTCAAACACTCTACGACAAGGTTTGCGAAATTAGACTCGCATTATTTAGACTAACTGACACCAAAGAGATAGACCCAATGCTGATAAGAACCAAGAAAAAACTCTTCACAGATGTCTGTCTGAACTCATTTTTATCAGGTATCAAAGGTCCTTTAGGAACAGCAGTTAGGGCTATGAAACCTACAAATCTTCGAGAAGCTTTATAGTAGGCTTTGAAAGAACGTGAAATCTATTTCACCCAAAATACACAAAAAAGACAACAACAGTACCGTAGAATTGAAGATTCCAAACCCAGTACTTTTAGACAAGAGAATTACCAGAACAACAGCAATCGAAACCTTCATCACGTATAATAACGTTATACATTCTGCGACTAAATATACACCTTACGAAGTGTTTCAAGGTAGAACTCACCTATTCAACAAAGACACAATTTTCGACAACCAACACGATTATTTACAAAAACTAAACGCCTTTCAAACAGATCTTTACCCCAAAATAGCAGAAGAAATGAAAAGCAAGATGACACTTAGAATTCAAAAAGCAAATCAAAATAGACAAGAACCCCCGACAGTTAACTTAGGAGACACGGTATACAGAAGAGAAAACAGACGAAACAAATTAACCGCTAGATTCTCCAAACACAAGACATTAACAGATCAGGGCATAACACTTTTAACATCAAAACATCAAAAATTACATAAGTCAAAAGTTAAGAAACGAATAAAAAAAATATAACTATTCTAATTACATTACAGATTACATTACAGTAGTGCACAAAAATTTAACGTACAACAGTTTTCGGAAGAAAATAAAATCACTCTAATAAATTTAGGAAATGCTAAATTTGTCATAACACATAAGTACTTAATTCATCAAATTAATTTACAAGACTCATTAAATAATATTAAACAATTTGAGATATCCCTAGATGAACTTACCGAATCACACCTTTCAAATGAAATTGTCAATTCTATTAAGACTAAACTAAGCCAGGTAAAATCAAAAATTTTTTCTCTAACGCCTAAGAATAGAACCAAAAGAGGACTAATAAATGGTCTTGGCAATGTTATAAAAGTAGTCACAGGCAACATGGATGCCGATGACGAAAAAAGAATCAATGAAAAGTTCAATGAATTGTCAAAAAATGAAAACAATATAATAAATAACATTAACAAACAAATTATTGTCAATAAAGAAATAGAAACTAGATTTAAAAATATATCCGAACATATTAATAAGGAACAAGACATAATTAATAATTTCATCAAAAACTACAAAAATAATATATTCAAAACAATAAATGATGAGCATAATGAAATCCATCTACTTCAATTTACAGAAAGAATTAACGTAAATATAGATATTTTGTATAACCATATTAATAATATTGTAGAAAGCGTACTGTTAACCAAATTAAATATAATACCTAAATTCATTTTAAACGAAAAAGAGATGGAAATAATTTATAACATTATTAAAGAACAACAAGTTGAAATCGAATCAGACGAACACTTATATAGACTGTTAAATTTAGAAACCGAAATTAAAGACACAATTGTAAACTTTAAGATTAAGATACCAATTTTTGAAAAACACAATTATACACTAGTACACATTGTTCCATTAGCCGTAAATGATTCTAAGATATTAATTGTACCAAATTTTGCTATCCAAAGCCAAGCCGGCAAGCCAAAATACTTTAACAACAAATGCACAAAAATACATAAAACTTTCATTTGCGAAGATTCTCCAGCACCAAGCTACTTACCGGATCTTCAATGCCTAGAAGGCATACTATACAATCAAACTTCTACATGCAACGTCAGGGACATCGGCAACACGGAGGTCATCCAGGAGGTCGAACCAAACCATGTATTAATACTCAACACAAAAAATACCACAATAATCCCATCATGCGATAAAATAAGAAGTATCACGGGATCGGCCATGGTCACATTTACAAATTGCTCTGTGAACATCAATGGGTTAACATATGACAACTCGGAAATCCTCTACAGGGAAGACATCAGTATATCAACACCGATCGTGCAAAACATTGAAATCAACAACACAATAGAAGAAATAAGTCTTCAAAAGCTGCATTTCCGAGCTCTAACAACACAGGAACAGATAGTCAACATCAAAGATACAAATTTCAATAATCTAACAATAATATACATCCTACTGACTACACTCATAATTATCACTGTCGCCTGTTGGACTTGTAAACCGAAGAATGCCGTGTTCATCCCAAAAGAAATACCGCCACTGGAAATATCGAGCTTACCTTCGTTCTGGCCCTCGCTTCACACTAGGGGGGAGGAGTTACCATCTCTGCTCCCCTCGAGATGGCACCCCAGTTTCGGTGGCCGAAGTCTAACATAGAACTGACTTGCGTCGCACACTTATTCTTTTGTGCCTACCATCGAACCACGCTCGGCAACAGCGTCACGACGCTGTCGCCGCGCTAAAACGGTACTTTCCAAAACTACAAAATGCCATCAGCCAATCGCATCTCAAATAAAGGCTGATGCAAATTTCACATTATGATGAAATAACATTCTTGTGAAATGCCTTCGGCATTCTGCCGACGAACAAGCTGGCTTGGGTTAGAGATATAAGCATATTTAATTCGTCTCAGTTTGTCAGTCTCGATCAAGACACAGAACCAAGAAGTACATCCAATAAACGAAAATAAAAAGAACATTTATTACTATTCATCTCTAAACACCGGATTCCTGGGTATTCACATACACCCCCATCCTGCATATCGGGACACTGGAACTGGTAACTAGCGCGCTCTTAGCCTCTCTCTCTTATCCTAAAGCTTTGCTCCCTGTGCACTTGCACGCCAAGTAAGAGTGTGAGTGTGCATTGGCTTAACTTGTACCCCTTGCGGATGGCATAGCCAGTCGGCCAGTCAGTCAAAGTAAACAAGTAAGAGTGCTCTAGTCGAGACTGCTCGACTAAGAGATACCCTGAACCCTGCGAAGATACGATATTCAAATCACTTTACGCTTCTTTTATATATAAATATATACAAACAACACATACACACACACACACATGCACACGCACGCACAAGCACTTTCTCTGCTACTGCGCAGTTAACGCAGTGACTGCGCGAGTTACCCCGCCAGTCGAGTCACCCCGCCAGTCGAGTTACCCGCCAGTCGCAGTACCACACATACATGTGCATGTGCACACGTACGAGTCGCAGACGACGACAACGACAACGACAACATATACACTTTATAAATAAAGATCATTCTGTTACGTACTCTCGAAGAAGCAAGACGTGTTATTTGTATTCATTCTAGAATCAATCTTACCGGATTGATAACTGGCGCAGCCTAACGACTTCAGGGACAAGAAGAAGTGCCCCGAAGGAACCTACTTTTATAAAAATATTACAAAGCATAAGTATATTTATTATTATTAATTAATAAAAAAAAAAAAAAGTAAATAATAATAATAATAAAAAAAAAAAAATATATATATATATATTTTAAAGATATATATTAATAATATAATATTATAATAGCATATGTAATATATATATACATATGTAATATATAATAATACTGCATAAATTGTTGTCTAATCGTGCTAAAGATCATTAAATGCACTATGCATTTAATGGTCGAACCTACTGTATCGGACAGAGCGAACCAGACAATCAAATAAAACACATTATATACATAAATTAAATATGTTCACAATCTGTGCATTATACATATATTGGTATTGGCATTATGTAAGCATGTGTAAGCAATTATAGTAACACTGCATAAATTCTTGTCTAATCGTGCTAAAGATCATTAAATGCACTAGAGGCCATTTATCGATCGAACCTACTGTATCGGACAGAGCGAACGAGACAATAAAATAAAACACAATTTATACATACATAAATTAAATGTGTTCACAGTCTATGCATTATATTGTAATAGTATTGGCACTATTTTAAGCTACAATTAAACATGCATACCAAATTTTCTAACATCAGAATTATTTCATCATCTTGGTAAATATTGCTTCAATTACAATTCTGTTCCACGAATTCAGCAATTCGTATTAAATACATACATAACATTGAAAAAGCAAATTACGACACTACATTTCGTAGTTTTGCGAGTAGAGCTAGAACAACACGCTAGTGACGACGCGACGTAAAGGCGCCGCTGACCGTCGCCGCACACAAGACTCCGACGTGAAGACGTCGCTGCACAAAAAATATTTCACAAGAATCGTATTATTGTATTATCTTTCGTCGCTACTGCGTTACTTTGACGACAGCAACGAAATCATTTCAGTTCTGAATCACATTGGGTGTGGACCTCACTGTTCATTAGCAACAAAAAATAAACAAAGTGTCACAAAAAAAAAAGAAAAAAAAACACAATACTAAAGCAGTATCGGAAAGTGAAAAATACAAAAAATATATATACAAACGTAAAATACCGCACTATAAATAAGTATATAACTTATATACACTTGATGTCTGGACAGGATCACTGCATCGAGCAAGGATCTTGGACTACTTCAATTTTTCTTACAAAACAAATAAAAAAAAATAAATAAAAAAAAAAAAAAAAACACAAATTTAAAATACCGCACTATAAATAAGTATATAACTTATATAAACTTGATGTCTGGACAGGATCACTGCATCGAGCAAGGATCTTGGACTACTTCAATTTTTCTTACAAAATAAATAAAAAAAAAAATAAAAAACAAGTAAGAGTGCTCTAGTCGAGACTGCTCGACTAAGAGATACCCTGAACCCTGCGAAGATGCAATATTGAAATCATTTTACGCTTCTTTTATATATATGTACATATACACAAACAATACATATACACACACACATGCACACGCACGCACAAGCACTTTCTCTGCTACTGCGCAGTTTACGCAGCGAATGCGCGCGGGCAGCGCTTGGGCTGCAGTATGGGCTATATTTTGGAAACTTATTTGTTGAATAGGTTTGTTTCTAGATGGACTTTCGTAATCAAACTTTTACAGCGTAATAATGACATTCATATGTATGTATTTGCCAAAGCACAAGTCTCTAGTATTTGAAATACGTTTTTTTCAAATTTGGGGGCAAGGGGGCGTGGTATCCAAAATCCAAAAATTGCAAAATGTTTGTATTCATTACACGGATACACACAGTAAATCTGAAATCTATAGCTATAACGGTATTCAAAAACGAAGAAAAGTTATCGATTTTTATCGATAATAAGGAAATGGGATGAGTTATCGAAAAAAAATGATAAACTCGTACTGCGTAGAATATACACGAGTATACATTTCAAATTTCAGATCTCTAGCTTTTGTGGTTTGCGAGATCACTGCGTTCACACGGACGGACGGACGGACGGACGGACGGACGGACGGACGGACGGACAGACGGACATGGCTATATCGACTCAGTTTGTCGAGCTGATCAAGAATATATATACTTTATGGGGTCTGCCATGTCTCCTTCTGCCTGTTACATACATTTTCACAAAAACATTATACCCTGATTTCCCATTTTCAATGGGTTCAGGGTATAAAAAAAAACACAAATTTAAAATACCGCACTATATACAAGTAAGCAAGAACAAATGTACAAAAAAAAAAAAAAAAAAAAAAACATGACTGATGTATGTCCGCCCTTAGGCATGATAACTGCAACGCGCAAGAATCATACTTAGCTTCAGCACAGTTATGAAACAAAACAAGAATACAAAATTAACAATAGTTATGTGAAACAAATTATAACAATAATATTTTTCACAGAACAAGGAAAACAAAAGCAAGAAGAAAAAAAAAAATACGGAAGCACAACAACTGCAAATCACAATCTACATTTCACTGCATATCACAAGTGGATGGATATCATACAACTTACAACCGTAACTTTACTACCCAACTTTACCACCAACACTGAGAGCAAAATAAGTAAAATCTAAGTTAAAGTAAGAAACACATACCCTACACACTAAATACATACACATAAAACTACATAAATAATGTCAAAAACAACAACAACAAGAAGTGCAAAACGCACTGTTAACATAGCAGACAGGGAAGAATCTCCGATTTTTAATGTGTCATTGGATGAACACATACCACCGGCTCAAGTAGAAAATTCAAATATGCAAAATATAGCAGGTAGCTTCAAACTCTCTGATGTAATAAAAACAATGTATACGTATGAAGGAAATTCAGAAGAATTAGGAGAATTTATTACAAATGTGGAAGAAATACTATTGTTTATAAAAGGCTCAGAACAAACTCCGACAGGATTATTTATTTTAAGAGAAATAAGAAACAAAATACAAGGAAAAGCCCACGAAATATTGTATCAAACAAGAGTAAAATTAAATTGGAACGATATAAAAAATACACTTGTAAGAAGACACTTTTCGGACAAAAGGACAGAATCTGACTTAATTGCTGAACTGGGTATTTTAACAACACAGAGTCACCCTGTAGAAATTCTTTACGAAAAGGTTACCAGCATACAGAGAGCTTTAATAAACATTGTCGACGAAAAGGAAACTAATCCAACAGTGCAAGAAACAAAAAAAAGATTTTTTTATAAAACAATGCTTAGCCACATTTCTAAGAGGGTTACGAGGACCATTAGGACCCATTATCCGAGGAAGAGCCCCATCAGATATTATTACAGCCTATGAGTTAGCAGTAGTTGAAAAAGAAATTTTTAAAAATCAAAGACAAGCTAGATCCTGGAGTCAAACAAATCAAAATTCGAATAAATTTAACAATAATTTTAAAGATCAAGAATCAAATAGGGCATTAAACCAAACCTATCCAAGATTGAAGTAATAAAAAAAAAATTTCTTTTACCTAGGACCCAAAAAACAAAATAAGGAGTACCATTTTTGAGCCCAGTTTTAATGAAGAAGTAATGACAAAACTGTTGAAATCTGTATTAAAGCCGAATAAAACATGCACGAATACTTACAAGAACTAAATTTATACCAAAGAAAGTTTTACCAGAAGTAGTTCAGCAATTAGCCGACAAAACACAAAAACGAACAGCTATTTTAAACAAAGACAAAACTAACCCAGCACAACTTGACGAAGGCGAAATTATTTTTCGAAAAGAAAATAGAAGAAATAAATTAACACCTCGTTTTACAATACACAAAGTACTAAAAGACAAGGGACCTACTTTCATATCAAAAACAAAAATTCATAAGTCAAAAATAAAACGTATAACTAGAAAGCCAAATAACTCATAGTCATATATAAATATAGTATATATAATAAAAGACAAAACAAATAATAGGATTAAAAAAAAAAAAAAAAAAAAAAAAAAAATTGTAAAAAAAAAAAAAAAATTAATTTATGCTATACTTAACTTAAGAACATATGGAATCGTATAATTAAGATACAAATGGAACAAAAAAAAAAAACCTGAAAAGGAACGTCAATGGTGGATACTTCACATCTTTTAATTCTCATTCAGACCATATCTTCGTTCTGGCCTTCACTTCAATCTAGGAGGGGAGGAGTTACCCCGCCAGTCGAGTCACCCCGCCAGTCGAGTTACCCGCCAGTCGCAGTACCACACATACATGTGCATGTGCACACGTACGAGTCGCAGACGACGACAACGACAACGACAACATATACACTTTATAAATAAAGATCATTCTGTTACGTACTCTCGAAGAAGCAAGACGTGTTATTTGTATTCATTCTAGAATCAATCTTACCGGATTGATAACTCGCGCGGGCAGCGCTTGGGCTGCAGTATGGGCTGTATTTTGGAAACTTATTTGTTGAATAGGTTTGCTTCTAGATGGACTTTCGTAATCAAACTTTTACAGCGTAATAATGACATTCATATGTATGTATTTGCCAAAGCACAAGTCTCTAGTATTTGAAATACGTTTTTTTCAAATTTGGGGGCAAGGGGGCGTGGTATCCAAAATCCAAAAATTGCAAAATGTTTGTATTCATTACACGGATACACACAGTAAATCTGAAATCTATAGCTATAACGGTATTCAAAAACGAAGAAAAGTTATCGATTTTTATCGATAATAAGGAAATGGGATGAGTTATCGAAAAAAAATGATAAACTCGTACTGCGTAGGATATACACGAGTATACATTTCAAATTTCAGATCTCTAGCTTTTGTGGTTTGCGAGATCACTGCGTTCACACGGACGGACGGACGGACGGACGGACAGACGGACATGGCTATATCGACTCAGTTTGTCGAGCTGATCAAGAATATATATACTTTATGGGGTCTGCCATGTCTCCTTCTGCCTGTTACATACATTTTCACAAAAACATTATACCCTGATTTCCCATTTTCAATGGGTTCAGGGTATAAAAAGCATATTCATATATGTATATGTCTTATGTACACACACCTTACACACACAAATATTCAAACCAAATGTGGATTATCATTGCCATAAGGAATTCAATGTGCGCCTAATAGATGCAACACCAAATGACAATTCATAGTGAAATGGTTGAAGTATGGAAGTATTGAAGTTCGTATGCAAAATATATATTTGTACCTGCCTATGCATAAAAAGAACACAAGACACCCTTTACACAGTAACTCAACCTTGTATAAGCTCATACTCTCATGCACACAGCCAGGCACTCAAGTTCCATCTAATCTAACGCCGTTGGAATTTCTGTTTACCAAAGAACATTTTTTTCTGCACGGTGGAGCCCGCTCGACTAGGCGATCCCCTGCTCGAGCGCCTTCTAGCAAATCTAAGCTAAATAGCAGCTGATAATTGGCGCTGCTAGCCACGTGATTTTGCCAATTGTTTTGTTAAATAACTTCTGTTTCACTTAATGGATTTCTCAGTGGACAGTTTAGCAATGCTCTTGAACGACAGTTTGTCAATCGCGCTATAAAACAGAATATTTTGTTAATAATATAGAATAAAGATATATGATTTATAAATAAATACTAACGCGTGATGAGTGAGTGTCCCCAATTACTTTTAGATAAACCATGTCGCCATGCTTGAGAGTGCTGCCCATCAGCTGGGTGCCGCTTGCGTGAAGATCTGTGGCAAAGTTTCGTTCCAGCGCCATCGACTTTCATAGAGCTGTTTAAGATTTGGAGAGATCTCGATACGTTTGATACTACTGCACGCGTATTAGCTGTAATTCAAGCAGTACATATGTAATGATTAGTTTCTATATACATTAAATACAATTAGGCATCGATTACGCCGACTGTTTACATCATGTAGAGAAGAGAGACGATGCGTCAGAAAGGCATAAATGAAATTTCGAGCCTCGAGCAGCAAAGCAAAGGGGCGCAGGCCATGATGTTGTGGCTGTTGCTTTGGCCTGCTGCTGTTGGTGTTGTTGTTAAACGAAGCCTGATGAAGCCGCGCATTTAACTGCAACAGGAATACAAATTCGTACCAAATATCTACCTCATCTCCTCTTTTTAACCATCTATCGGTCTGTGACTTTGCCTGCAAAATCTAGATTTAGACCATTGTACCATTGCTTGAGGGTCTGTTGTCTGGCGTCGCCGTGGCAACGAATTTGCAGTGACAAGTGCGTAGGCATTGCACTTGCAGCAAAACCGTTGTAAGTGTGCAACCATTTGTTTAAAAAAAGAAAATTGACTGTATACAGTGTTATAGTGCTCAGCAATAGCTTGTCGTATAATTATCATTTCTATCAATATACATACATACATACATAATTAGCAGTTTACTTACAATTTTGTCAGACATTGCTTCAAAATCAAAATTTCGCTTGGAAGCAAATCAGCACTTGTGTTGACAGTAGAGACTAAGTGACATACACCATGCAATTGTACCTAAGAACTAACCACATACAACACAAAGATGGGACAACTTACTAGAACAAACTTTTTCAACGCATAAAATTTGTGCAATGCGGCTGATTAAACTTCGTATTTGCTCGGGTCGCTTAGTTTTAGGTTCGAGCAATGAAAATCTGAAAAAGCACTATATGCTATTTTTTCTTACTCCCTCTCTCTCTCAGACTGTTCGCTCAAACATATATACTTGTACATACGTGCATATATACATACATGTAAGTACGTAAGTATGTATGTAAGTACGCACAAGCAGCAGCGCACAAAAATTGAAATTTGTTCGCCGAGAAGTTTCCATTCCTTCCATTCCGAGCGAAGAATATACCAAAGAAGAAATACGAAAGGGTTTGCCACGCTCATTTTGTTTTGTTGTTTACAGTTTTATTATTATTTGTATGAAAAGTATGTACACACACTTACAGCCCCATGCCTACATGTATGTATGTATGTGCATTTGTGCGCCTGTGTGCAAAACTCTAGCTGCCTGTGGAATGTTAAAGTTGGTCGCTCTTGTGGACTGCACACACAGATTTGCATATGTGTGTGTATGTAGAGTGACTGTCCAATGTGCAATTATGAACTGCAACAGTCATTTTGGCAATATGAAGTATAGCTTGATGCATCCCGGCACCTGTGAATACATACATATACATTTCCGTACTCAATTAAATCTTGTAAGGCCCACTATGATTTTTTCGATTGAAAACGTTATTAAGGTAATTATATTCTTATGTCGATATCTGCAGATACATTTATGTACATACATGTGTAAGTCTGTAAGTATGTATGTGTAAAGTGGATTTGGAAGTCCACAAGATCGAACAAAACTGAAAATCGTTCACACAATTTAAAGTCGAAGTAGGCACACGCCAATGTTCACGTCCTATGCACACACACATGCATCCATGCTAATGTGTGTGTGCTATTCAGAAGATCGAAATTTTAGGTTTTTACAGTTTACAGTTTCACACACAGGCAAGTAAATGCTCGTACATGTGAGCAAGGGACTGTAAGTGTGTGTGCATGCTCGTCGCGAAAACATATTCTTCATGCGCATCAACGCCTTAATACTCTTCACACAAATAATAATGAAACTGTAAACATTTTGCATGAGCATGGCAAATCGTTTTGTGAGTTTGGTATACTCTTCGCTCAAAAGGGAAGGAATGGAACTTCTCGGCGAACAAATTTCAATTTTTGTATGCAAGCATGCTGCCAAGCAAATATTGTTCAGTTCTGTGTCTGTTTCAGTCTTTGTCTCTCTAGCTACATTTCTCTCCCCCTCTCACTCGCTCTATCTCTCTCTAGTCTCTATTGCTGTTGTCAATTAGCTATAACTGGCGTTAGTTAAAGTCTTGAAATTGGGAGCTGTGCAAAACGTTGCTATAATTAGGTACCTAAAAGTAGGCAACGAAGACCTATCCTTTTGGGCGACGTACTAAGTTCGGCCGCATACGAGTTTCTTCAAGCTTACGGACCACATTTACTTTAATGAGATCATTTTTAGTAGACTTGCAACATACATACATATGTATGTACATATATGTATATGAGTTCCTTAGTAAAAAAATAACCTCGCACTGAATTGAATATACAACTTGAACTTTGTCTTTCGCCAAACATCTGCTTTCTCTTCGATCTATCATTATTAATATTTGTTTTAATATTGAACTAAAAATTTTCAAATTATGAATTAACATAACAACAAACAAGTAAGAACATTGCAGTCGGGCACTACCGACTGTGGCAGCGACCATCACAGAGCATTTACAGCCACACAACAGGAATATGTTCTTATTTGCCTCTTTTGCTTCTGTATTTCATTTTGTCATCCTTTCCCAAAGTTAATATAGTTTTTACATTTGCCCCAATCGATATTTATTTATTTATTTATTTATTCAAAAGGATATTGACAAAACGAGAGTCAACTTAAATCACAGCCATGTATGGTCAGTGGTAAACTTAAAATATATAAATAAATAAAATAATATTGTAAAGTTTAAAGTAATATTAATAGATAACGGAAAATATTAATAAACAGGATGAGGAGTAGAGAGAAGAGAGTGTGGAAATCGCATAAATAGGTCAGCATTCCATTTGAAACCTCAAACCTTAAGCCTCAGCCCCCTCACACTGAAAGGTAGTTAACTAGCTGCAGATGTTGCAAGCTCATGTAGCAGTCAGCAGTCAGAAGCAGACACTTTCGACTTATGTATTCTTGGTTAGAAACCACACCTGTCTCTTGTCTTCTGCAGTGTTACAATACGTTCGGGTTTCAAATTTAAGCGAAGCAAGAGCAAATCTTAGCAAATTACTTAGCATAAAATTTATTGCAGCTCTTTGTCCTAAACTCTATAGCCCTTTTAGTTCTAAGCCTTAACTAGTGAGTGGGCATGTAAGCCAGCATTTGAAATCTAGGCTTATTTATTCCTTATTCTATGCTATTTTACAATATTTCAAGTTCATTTCATTCCCCTCTTGTTATTAGTAGCCAGATCAGATGCGAGCTGGTTTGGATATGCTGCCAATCTATCCGCGTACTTGGAGCTGTGTCGCCCAATGAGTTCTATGACTGCATGACTGTGTAAATTTCGCAGTTAGCAGAGCATGTGCTTATGCGTGCGTCTGCATGTGTGTGTGTATGTGTTGCTTGTAATGTGTATATAAAACAAAATTAGATACCACCCCAGCTCCCCCCCACTCTCTTGTTAAATTTGGCTTTACATAAAGTAGTCCGTCCACCT
Source organism: Drosophila leonis (assembly GCA_035045365.1). Lineage (NCBI taxonomy): Eukaryota > Metazoa > Arthropoda > Insecta > Diptera > Drosophilidae > Drosophila > Drosophila leonis. The sequence goes on along the minus strand of JAWNPC010000311.1, from coordinate 7,234 downwards.
TGCTTATATCAAGAGCCTTCTATCAAGAGTGACATGAAAGTACTTGACTTTAGTGGTTTGTCCCCGGTCTCTTATCGATTTCCGATTATAAATTATATCAATATCAATTGTTTTCTTTTTGAATGAAAATAATTGCTTAATTTCATCAGCCATCAAAATTTATATATTTTATATATAATATTTAAATATTTATATTATTATCATATTTATCGATAATGTTCAATTCACTTACATTTCATACATATGAATATGCATTTTAAAATATTTCAATATTATACGCCGATTTTTCACAGATTTATATTACTTATATATGATTTTTGCTATGCCTGCGCCCCTATGCAGCAAACTGTTACATGCGCTTAAAGTCTTTTTCTCTCGAGTCAGAATCTCTAAAGGGAAGAGGCTCTCTCTTCTCTCTCTCTCTCTCTCTCTATCTTTGCTCTCTCTGCTCTTATACGTAAAGAGTAAGAGTGTGAGTGTGCATTGGCTTAACGTGTAACCCTTTGCTGATGGCATAGCCAGTCGGCCAGTCAGTCAAAGTGAAAAAAATCAAAGAAGGAGACACACACACACACACACAAATCACACAAATATTCAAACCAAATGTGGATTATCATTGCCATAAGAATCAATGTGCGCCTAATAGATGCAACACCAAACAAGTAAGAGTGCTCTAGTCGAGACTGCTCGACTAAGAGATACCCTGAACCCTGCGAAGATGCGATATTTAAATCACTTTAGGCTTCTTTTATATATACATATATACAAACAAAACATACACACACACACACATGCACACGCACGCACAAGCACTTTCTCTGCTACTGCGCAGTTTACGCAGCGAATGCGCGCGGGCAGCGCTTGGGCTGCAGTATGGGCTATATTTTGGAAACTTATTTGTTCAATAGGTTTGCTTCTAGATGGACTTTCGTAATCAAACTTTTACAGCGTAATAATGACATTCATATGTATGTATTTGCTAAAGCACAAGTCTCTAGTATTTGAAATACGTTTTTTTCAAATTTGGGGGCAAGGGGGCGTGGTATCCAAAATCCAAAAATTGCAAAATGTTTGTATTCATTACACGGATACACACAGTAAATCTGAAATCTATAGCTATAACGGTATTCAAAAACGAAGAAAAGTTATCGATTTTTATCGATAATAAGGAAATGGGATGAGTTATCGAAAAAAAATGATAAACTCGTACTGCGTAGGATATACACGAGTATACATTTCAAATTTCAGACCTCTAGCTTTTGTGGTTTGCGTGATCACTGCGTTCACACGGGGGGGGGGGGGGGGGGAGACGGACATGGCTATATCGACTCAGTTTGTCGAGCTGATCAAGAATATATATACTTTATGGGGTCTGCCATGTCTCCTTCTGCCTGTTACATACATTTTCACAAAAACATTATACCCTGATTTCCCATTTTCAATGGGTTCAGGGTATAAAAAGCATATTCATATATGTATATGTCTTATGTACACACACTTACACACACAAATATTCAAACCAAATGTGGATTATCATTGCCATAAGGAATTCAATGTGCGCCTAATAGATGCAACACCAAATGACAATTCATAGTGAAATGCATTTTGGTTGAAGTATGATGAAGTATTGAAGTTCGCACACAAAAACATATATTTGTACCTGCCTATGCATAAACATAACACAAGACACTCTTTACACAGTAACTCAACCTTGTATAAGCTCATACTCTCATGCACACAGCCAGGCACTCAAGTTCCATCTAATCTAACGCCGTTGGAATTTCTGTTTACCAAAGAACATTTTTTTCTACACGGTGGAGCCCGCTCGACTAGGCGATCCCCTGCTCGAGCGCCTTCTAGCAAATCTAAGTTAAATAGCAGCTGATAATTGGCGCTGCTAGCCACGTGATTTTGCCAATTGTTTTGTTAATTAACTTGCTTCACTTAATGGATTTCAATGAAATTTTGAGCATATTGAATATTTGTCATTTTAGAAAACATGCAAACTCATTCACATATTGGATATATTTGCAACTGACCTTCAACTTAAAGAATTTGGTAAAATTTGGAGCCGGTATCTAAAATATGACAAAAATCAAAATTGTATAAAATATAAATGAATCTTAATACATAATTTTGAGACTCCAGCTATGAAGACGTAATAGATAAAATTTATATACACTCCTCGAAATTCAATTAAAGGCACTCATTTTTTTTAGCTTATTTTGAATCTTATGCATGTTTTTATAGTTTTTTATATTTAATCACATATTTCTATTCGTTTTATGTTAAACACAACAATTTTTTAAAATTTTTTTTAAACAAGCAACTTATAATGTAAGCAAAATAAAAATATTCAAAAAAAAAGCGTGAAATTCAATTAAAGGCACTTTGTTCTAACATATCAAAAAATCTAAAGAAAAATTTATAAAAACTCATAAATATTAATTAATAATGTGTTCATCCCCCAGATTTATGAATTACTTCACAAAACCCGATTTGGCATCGATTCAATCGTTTTTTGAAACTCGGCTTGTGGTATTTGAGCCCATTCCTGAGAAACCATTTTTCTAAGCTCTTCCACCGATTGAAATTTTCTTCTTCCAGCATAAACCCGCATGGCAAGGTTCCCCCACATGTTCTCTAACGGATTTAAATCCGGAGATCGAGCAGGGCATGACATGGTGGGGATTTGCATCTCCTGAAGTTCGACTAGCCCGTGAAACGTGTATGGCCGCATTATTTTGTTGGAAAATTGAGGTACTGGACGGCTCATCTGAAAAGTTCCAATTTTCCGACCAGGACATGTGTTCCTTCGAAACACTTTGTGGCTGTTAGATAGAGCGGGCTTAGACTTCATTTTCTTCCAGTTTAGCCGGTTGCTAGTTGCCAAAATTTGCTGAACACGTTGTTCTGTTATCGGAAGGTCTAATTCCTTAACAATCTTAGAAGTCGTGGCATTTTTCTGAAGTCCTGCGCGTATAATAGCTAGTATAATAGCTTTTCCTCGTGGTGACACCTTTCCATTAGCAGATTTTTTTCTGTTTTTGTTGTAATTTTCTTTCATGTTTTTAACATTATTTACAGCAGTTGTAGAGCGTTTTAATTTGCGTGCAATTTTTCGGTTGGACCTACCCACATCCTTGTATGCAAGGACTTTAACGATTTCTTTGTTTGTCAGCGTCTCTCCTCTTCCCATTTCAATATAAATTAAAAAACACCGTCTAAAACCAAACTAAACTTTTAAAAATAGTATGTTTAATAAATCTTATAACATAAAGCACAGCTCAAATCCTTCACAGATCTCGTACCACAACTTAAGACTAAATGACTTTAATTGAATTTCGCGGAAAATAGCACCAAAAGAGACGAATGTGCACGAAAATTAATTATTTTAGCGCAAAAAGTAACTGTTAATTTTTGTGTATGCTAAAAATAGAAAGCGAAAGTCCAGACAAAGTAAAAACAAGTAAGAACGTTGCAGTCGGGCGCAACCGACTGCGTGATACTCTGTTCCCATAGGGGCTTCTGGCATATTACATTTTAAAGTTTATCTTAATTTGTTAAAGTCGCCTCTCGAATTAGCTTCTGACTCAAAATAACTATATATTTATTAAAATTCTAAAAATATATATATGTAAATGAGTAAAATTTTTATAAATTATGGCTCGCTTCAATCGTTTGTATGAATATGATGATTTTATGAGCTAGACAACAAAATATAACTGCACCATGCATTTTATAATTTTTATGCAAAGCAGTCTGTTAACTTAAGAGTTGTCTGTTAATTTGACAGTGTGATTGATTTTCTTTACATAACCAATTGAGTCTTTTAACAGTGCCACTTGGGATCGTCTGAAGCATTGCCAACATTCGAAAATAACGAAATAACTGACCTAGGCTATGGAAAACTATATTAATATTAGATGGTCAATTATTTAAATATTAAATTGAAATACATATATTTATTTGTCTCTTACAATTTTTTCTGCCTACTTATTTATGTAGGCGGTACATGCTTATTGCAGTTTAGCGCCACCTACCGGATTATTCTTGTGATGGTGATTCTGCTGCAATTTTAACTCAAGAGCTCTGCAAAATAAAATTCCAATTTGCCACGCCCCCAGTGGTCGTAGGCATGTAATTTTTGGCCAATTCTTAGAAGGAGTCTAAATTGACGTAATAGCAAAATTTAGCTTACCTTCCAAAAATGTGGAAATTACAGGGTATTTTTCGGTGCGCCACGCCCTAAAGGGGCGTAACTTTTATTTTTGGGTCATCGATAAAGGAGGTCACCAGTAACTCAACTAGCTAATTTTGAAGCTCCTAGCTCTAAAACTTTAGGAGATATAAAAGGAAATTTTGTGCAAAATCTAGATATTCAGATCCGATTTGCCACGCCCCCAATTGGCATAAACTCGTTATTTTTGGTCAACCTTAGGAAGTAGTCGAAGGTAACATAAATGCCAAATTTGAAAGCTTACGTTCGAAAAATGTGAAAATTACAGGGTATTTTTCGGTGTGCCACGCCCTAAAGGGGCGGTACTTTTATTTTTGGGTCATCGATAAAGGTGGTCACCAGTAACTCAACTAGCCAATTTTAAAGCATCTAGCTCTAAAACTTTAGGAGATATAAACTTTTGCGGTTTGCCACGCCCCCTATGGGCGTAGATATATCCTCCATATCTTTTTGATCGTAGGTTGTCAACGCGAGTATGTATTCCAAATTTCAAGTCTCTAGCATCAATAGTGCTCGAGATATAGAAGAATATGTATAAATCACTATATAGTCAGATCCGATTTGCCACGCCCCCCAAGGGGCGTGGATATATAATTTTTTCATCGATCTTTATAAGATCTTAACAGTAACTTACATGCCAAATTTGGGCATTCTAGCTCTAAAACTGCAGAAGATACAGTTTTACCCAATTTGCCACGCCCCCAATGGGCGTAGATATATCCGCCATACCTTTTTGATCTTGGGTTGTCAACGCGAGTATACGTTCCAAATTTCAACTCTCTAGCACTTCAACTAACTGGGTTTCTGACATACCGGAAAATGCATTTTCCGATTTGCCACGCCCCTAGTGGGCGTATCGGGAAAATCTTAACACTTTATAATTCGAGGGTATACACGAGTATGTGTTCCAAATTTCAAGTCTCTAGCTTCAATAGCGTCGAAATGGTTTGCGTTCATACGGACAGACGGACAGACGGACGGACAGCAAGACGGACATTGCACAAAACCAATATACTCTTTTTCCCTTTGGGAACAGAGTATAAAAAATATACCAAAATTGCTATTTATTCCAGTTGTATCTGCAAAAATGCAACTGCCTTTAATTGAATTTCGATGAGTGTATTCGAAGCTTATCAACCCCAAAATCCATGCACACATGCATTCATGCTAATGCGTGTGTGCTGTCCAGAAAATCGAAATTTTAGGCTTAAACAATTTTTACAGTTTTTACAGTTTTTACAGTTTACAGTTTCGCACACAGGCAAGTAAATGCTCGTACATGTGAGCAAGGGACTGTAAGTGTGTGTGCATGCTCATCGCGAAAACATATTCTTCATGCGCATCAACGCTTTCATACCCTTCACACAAATAATGATGAAACTGTAAACATTGTGCATGAGCATGGCAAAACCCAAAATCGTTCACACAATTCTAAGTCCGAGGTAGGCACACGCCAATATTCACGACCCATGCACACATACATGTATGCAAATGTGTGTGCGCTATCCAAATGATCGAAATGTTGGGTTCTTACAATTTCCACATTCAGCAAGAATAGAGTTTCGCACACAAGCACACACAAATGCTCGTACATGTGAGCAAGGGACTGTAAGTGTGTGTGCATGCTCGTCGCAAAAACATATTCGCTAAGCGCACCAACGCTTTCATACCCTTCACACAAATAATAACGAAAATCTTAACATTTTGCATGAGCATGACAAACCGTTTTCAGCAATTTGGTATAGCCTTTGCTCGGAAGGGAAGGAATGAAACCTCTCGGCGAACAAATTTTAATTTTTGTGATCTGCTGCTTGTGCATACATACATATATATATATATAAATATATATATATATATATATATATATATTTATATATATATATATATTTGAGAGAGCAGAGAGAGAGAGAGAGAGTAAGGGAAAAATGGCATATAGTAGTTCCTCATATTAGAATTCAACGTTCTCAGTTGAGCGCTCGCAGCGTACTGATTTTGCTCCCTATTTTTTCACTTCTCGAACCCAAAAGTAGACAAAATAAAAACGTAAACTGTTTTTTATTACTAGTTATATATAGATTCTTTAATCGGAAAATATAATGGTTTTATTATTTTTGTTTGCTCTAAACCGTTTTCTATGCAGTTATCGCTCAAGTAATCCGTTGACCGCTCTTACTTTCGTGTTGAATAGCTTTTACTTTATTTTCCAAGACTTTAAATTGAAAAAAATGAATAGTATTAATAAGTATTATTCGTTTTCCATCAATCCACATCATTATATCTACCACTTTCCATCATTATATTGAGAATCTGATGGCCAAAGATGGTGTGCAGCATTGGTAGCTTCTGCCAAGATCTCTGGAGCTGGTTCAGGCTGATTATCTCTTTCTTTCTGCTTTAAACAAATATTCATACGCAGTCATGGAGCTTTTAATTTCTGCACTACGTTTTACTTCATTCTTTCCTATGTTTCTGACATTGCTGCAGGTGTGAGCTGCAGGTTTATTGATGCACCTTCAACGTGTATTATACTAAAATATTTAGATAGATTGTCATAAATAAGCATTACTTTATGGCGAAAACTCAGTGAACACTGTCTATTAACGATTATTCCGGGCATATAATCTATTTTGGGCATATAATTGCTGCTGCCAAAAGACCTCACAGCTTATGCCATTATCTACATATTTTTGGTATTTTTAGGAAGTAAAATTAAGGGTAGACTATTTTTATGATGTTTACTATTGAAATTAGCTTTTAAATGCTTTATTTTGTTTAAGTGCCCGCCAAGCTTCACCTGGGATAACAGAGCACAAAGTGATATGTGACGTCACAACAAGTCTGTTAGTTAACATTAAAAGTAACAGAACTCGTCTTTGCGTAACCTACGGAGTCTTTTAACAGTGAGTTGTCCCATCTATGTGTTGTATGGTTAGTGGTTATGCAAAGCGGTCTGTTAAGTTAACAGTGAAACGTCACTTTATTAGAAATTGGTGC
>JAWNPC010000310.1:0-30824 GCA_035045365.1 Drosophila leonis | reverse complement strand
CAAAACCTGGTGGGATGGGGTTACGAATACAAGGCAACGCTATGTTGATGTTACTCATCTGGTGACTTCCAATAGCAATCCTTGTCCCTGGTAATTCAAGTTGACACACAGCCTCCACGATCGGCCCCACTGGATAACGATTGGGCAACCGGCCAACCGTGAACTAATGTGTGCAGCGAGGTTTTAGACGAATAGAAAGATGGAACTAGTAGAGTGACATCTTTGACCGACCACGGACTACGTAAGAAAATTAATTGTATTTTGAATTGATGACACCTGGGCTGACAGGTGTAGCATTCTAGGACCTCAGTACTCACGAGTGACATCGTGTGGAAATGGCTCCTAGGACAATGCTGCAACTGCCCCCGTCCCGTTAAAACCCTGGCAGGCCTCCAAGTACGTTCGAAGCTCGTCGCCAATTGTATTTTTGGCGGTACAGGTTTAAGTTGATATAGATCCTTAATCTGTGCAAGATCCTGGCTCTGAACGTTGGCTCCCATAAGGACCAGCGTCAACCCTCGCATGGCCTCCCTGCTATGCATAGACAACCATGAGGATCGTTTTGAGTGACTGTACATCCGAGCTAAGATAGCGGCTTGGAGTCGGGACCCAACAGTATGGAATTTAAAAAAAAAAAACCCCAAAAACACAAATGAAAACTGTGGAACTCCACAAGACGAAAGTGACCCCCGATTCACTGACCCGAGGCTGGGCTTTGGCAAAAGCTCAAGACTTCAGAGAAGCCCGGTAGCACCGGCATCAAGAAGCGTGGAGGAAACTCCAAAAACCACCATGGCGGAGACGGATGCTCCAAGCACGCAAGCAGCGCTGGCAATGTCGCCAAGGCAGGAATACATCGTGAAACTCCGCGCTGAAGAAGAGGATGCCATCCTGAAATGTCGCCAGGCGCTGCGGCGTATAAAAACTGCTGTAACAAAGCAGAAAAACATCAGCTTACATGTTAAAAGTGGCGTATCAGACCTAGACGAACTGTTGGATGTTCTAGGACACTGCAGGAGCTCTTGGAAGAAGCTGGAGGCAGAGGCAAATAAGCAAAAGCTTCTGCCACTAAAAGAAAAAGAGCTAAGGAGCGCGGGAACAGTGGAAACACCCACTATTCAAAAGAGGCAAGCCTCTAGCCCGTTAGAGTCGGAGTCTGGCAAGAAACTTTGCGAAAGACAACCGAATCTGTGGCAAAAGGTCACCAGAAAAAGTGCTCCGAAAAGAAAAACGGAGAAAGCCGCTTCGGTGCCAGTAGAGAAACCGAAAGCAGCAGCTAAAAAACCGAAAAAAGAGACAAAAAAGCCTCCCCAAACAGAAGCAGTCCTCATAAAACCTGAAGAAGGACAAAGCTATGTTGATGTTCTGCGAAGCATACGCAGCACAATCCAAAAGGACGAAAAGGCAAATATAAGAGGCATAAGGAAAACCCGATCAGGGGCACTCCTTGTAGAACTCAACAGAGGGGAAAAAGTACTGCCGGAACTGGTTGAAAAGCTTAAGGCTACCGTCAAAAAAACAGCCACGGTAGCTGAGTTAAAGCCTACAGCGACAGTAGAGATCCGAGATCTCGACTCACTCACTGTAGAGTCGGAGGTGGTAAGGTCCTCGCAAATCCATCAGTGGACTTACGCATAAAAGTTACTGCCCCGAATAGCTGGGAGCAAGTAAGAGCTTTTGTAACCCTAGAAAGCCAACTAGCCAATACGCTGCTCAACTCTGGCAACATGAAAATAGGTTTTGTCAGAGCTAGGCTCAAGATTTGCCAAAGCATCCGGCGATGCTACCGATGTTTCGGGGTAGGTCACCTGCAGACCAACTGCACAGGACCAGACCGAAATGGGGGAGGTATCTGCATTAAATGCGGAGAAGCAGGTCACAAAATGAAAAACTGCAAAAAACCTCCAAAATGCTGCATCTGCACTGATGCAGGACGTACACCTGTCGATCACATGCCGGGATCGCAGAAATGCCCAGGTAATCGACAAGCTAAATGTTGAAGATCCTCCAAGCCAATCTAAACCGTAGCAAAACTGCAGACGCACTGTTGACGCAGATCGTAGCGGAATACGCTATCGACGTAGTGATCATCAGTGAACAATATAAGCAGAAAGAAAACGGAATTTGGCTGGATGACGAAACCAAGACCGCGGCCATATGGCTTCCTAGTGGTGGCGGTGCGGTACTACAAGGAAGTAAAAGAGGAAACTGTTACGTCTACGCACGTTTCAAAGAAGTCGCGGTAGTCAGCTGTTACCTGACACCCAGCGACGACATAAATACTTTTCAAAGTAAGCTGGACGCAATCGAGGATATGCTCGTGGATCGACGGCAGCACTTCATTGTGGCAGGTGATTTTAAAGCACGAGCAGTCGACTGGGGAATGCCCTCGACAAACTCTAGAGGGCGGAAAATTATGGATATGGCCGCTAGGACCGGGCTAGCGGTAGCAAACCGTGGAGATAGAGCTACCTTCACTAGGCCGGGATGCGAAGGTACAATACCAGATATAACCTTTGGATCCGAACACATCGTGGATCGGATCAAGGACTGGAAAATACTTGATGATTTCACTGGCAGTGATCATGAGTATATCTCATACACTTTCCAGAATAATCGGCAATCCCCCTCAGTGGGCCCAGTAAAGGCTTCCCACAGATGGGATATAAACAAACTGGACTCAGAAAAATTACTCTCTGAAATAGACAGGCGAGAGCGACAATTTGACGGTACACTGAGTACAAAAGAATTAGTCGAATACAGCTTGAAAACTATCGAAAGAGCATGTAATGCTTCGATGCCGAAAACGCACAGCAAACATGGGGGCAGACGGCAGGCGTACTGGTGGAACCACGAGATCGCAGAAAAAAGACGAGTATGCATACAGTGCACGCGAAAGCTTACAAGAGCACGGCGCTCTGGAAATTGCATGACAGAAGCGTTAGCAGCTAAGAACGCGAGGAAAGAACTGTCGATTGCTATCACACGCAGTAAACTGGATAAGTGGAAAGAGCTCTGCAAAGACCTTAACAGAGATCCTTGGGGGCTTGGCTACAAAATAGTCATGAAAAAGCTGAGAAACTACGGAGCAGCGCCAAACGTGGATGATGAAGCGATGGATCACATAGTGACAACACTATTTCCAAGACACATCCACGAAACGCAGGAGCGGGCACCAGTAGAGTCTCATTGCTCAGCCCCAAATTTCACCGAGGAGGAGATTAAGGTTGCGGCTCTTTCCCTGAAGAATAAAAAGGCTCCGGGGCCAGACAATATACCGGCGGAAATACTGAAGGTGATAGCAACAGGACGGCCTGCCTTCCTTCTTAGAATGTACAACGCATGTCTAAAGGAAAGGTTATTTCCAGAAGCGTGGAAAGAGCAGAGACTTGTGCTCATCAGCAAAGGAAAAGGCGATCCCAACACACCATCGGCATATCGCCCATTGTGCATGCTAAATACAGCTGGAAAGCTGTTAGAAAAGCTAATAAAACCCAGACTGCTTGCTGCAGTAGAGGCTGCTGGAGGACTTAGTCCCAGACAGCACGGGTTTAGAGCTGGGAAATCCACAATGGGAGCCATCGATGAAGTGGTTCAGGCAGCCAGAGCAACGCAGAGAGGAAATGCGTACTCACGCCCAGTGGTTCTGCTAGTAACGCTTGACGTTAAAAACGCTTTTAATAGCGTAAGGTGGACCGATATGCTTGCTTCCTTGGAGCAACGTTTCAATATACCGAGATATCTGATGCACATGATCAGGAGTTACTTACAGGATCGAGTACTCCTGTACGCTACACAGACGGGTATGAAACGATATAGAGTGACCGGAGGAGCTGCACAGGGGTCGATCCTAGGACCAGACCTGTGGAATATCAGCTACGACGACATTCTTAGACTGGAAATGCCTGAAGATACGTTTCTGATCGGATATGCAGATGACATCGCGGCAGTCATCACGGCCAGAAATACCGTAGAGGCTCAAAAAAGACTTACTCAAGTCATGATCCGCACGCAAACGTGGCTTAGCTCCCGAGGCTTGGAACTTGCTACCCAAAAAACGGAGTTACTTCTGTTCACAGGGAAGCAGATTCCAACCGAAATCGAGATGCGAGTGAGTGGAAACCTGATAAGGACCCAGAAGACAGTGAACTATCTAGGCGTGAGGCTAGACAGCAAACTTACCTTCTGGGGACAGCTTCAGCATGCTACGCGAAAAACAGCGAAAGCAACTGGGTCTCTAAGTAGACTGATGGCAAATGTTGACGGACCGACGGCAGGGAAACGAAGACTGCTAATGGAAACAACTAATGCAATCCTACTGTATGGTAGCGAAGTATGGGCGGACACTTTAAAAGTGGACGTAAGGCGGAAACCGATGTTATCGGTGCAAAGAAGAGCAGCCTTAAGGATCGCTTCGGCGTACCGAACAGTGTCCGGAGCTGCTGTGACCGTGATAGCAGCAGTAATACCGATAGATCTACTTGCGCAAGAGCGCAAGACGATATGGAGTCTCCGGCAAAGTGGAGAGTTTTCAATGCAGGCAGCAAAGACCGTACGTCAGCAGACTATAGCCTCCTGGAAGGCAAAATGGTTATGCGAAAGATACGGGAGATGGACTGCAAAAATCATCCCCGATCTAGAGCAGTGGATAAATAGAAAGCACGGTGAAACGTCTTTTTATCTAACACAAATGCTCTCTGGTCATGGCTACTTTCGAAAGTACCTAAATAAGATGGGGAAAACTGCCGAATCCAGCTGCATTTACTGCGACAATGCAATGGACGACGCAGAACACACTTTCTTTAACTGCGAAAAGTGGTCAGAAGAAAGAACCGAATTGGCAGAAACTGTCGGTGAAGTTAAAGTAGAGACTATAGTACAGCAAATGTGCAACAGCATAGATGCCTGGAAAAGAGTCTGTCACATCGCCGAAAAGGTTCTCCGGCGGAAAAAGTGGGACCTGGACGCAGGAACACAGATGGCAGTGCTCAGCTAGAGCATATACAAGGGCTCCACCTTGAAGGTTAATGCGGGATAGCTCCTGGTTCCAAGGTGGGAGGCAGCCCGAGAAGAGGAGGTTTTTTAGTCGGTAAGCAGTATTGCAGTCCGACACACCAGCCAGAGTGACGACCTGACTGACGGTGCATAAAGCATTTTTACCTACCTCAGCCACACAAAAAAAAAAAAAAAAAAAAAAAAAAACAAGTAAGAAAACTCTAGTCGGGGGTACCCGACTAGGAGATCCCCTGAACCCCGTCCGATCTGCGTTATTAAATATATTCCGTATCTTGTATACATCACAAACTTATACAAAATTTAATTAAATTGCTAATCTTGCACTTTCCCAATCAAAAAGCATTTTTTTTTTTAAAGAATATAATATTATTTTTAAAGAGTAATAATAATTTAATAAAAGAAAAAAATAAAAAATTAAGAAAATACGACATAAAAATATTTGACATCGGCGGGGCTCGATCCCAGATCTGCGCGCACGGCACGGCGTGCCCCGCTTCTATCAACACCGCCACTGCACTGCTTAGACAAGCAGTAGCAAATTCGAAACTAAAGGCAGCTAAGAATTATAACAGAATTCACGCAGTCAGCTGTTATTGTTGTGATTCTTAGAACAGACAAGAATGCTCGCATTCGAATGTCTCAATGTATGTGTGCACATGTATAGAAAAAACGAAAACAGGGGTGGGTTTCTGGTCACATGTTGCAATTGACAAAACGTTTTGTTTAATTACTTCTGTGATACTTAATGGATTTCAATGAAATTTTCAGCATATGATCTACATATTATATTGAATATTTTGCAGTTGTATAAAATTGCAAACTCATTCACATATTGGCTATATTTGCAACTAACCTTCAATTTGAAAATTTTTGAAAAATTTTGAACCAATATCCAAAATCTAACAAAAACCGAAATTGTATAAAATATAAATGAAACTAAATGCAAAATTTGGAGACTCTAGCTCCAAAGATGTACGAGATATAATTTATTTACTTCATTTCGATAAGGTTTTTAATCGATAACAAAAGAACGGGAATAGTTATCGATTTTCAAAAACAAACTCGATATGCGCGTGCTATACAGGGACTTCCAAAAAAAATTTCAAGTCTCTAGCTCTTATATGTTCTGATATCGACGCGTTCATACATACGGACAGACGGACAGACGGACAGACGGACAGACAGACAGACGGACAGGGCTAAATCGACTCAGCTCGTCTCCCTGATCAAGAATATATATACTTTATGGGGTCTGCCACGCCCCCTTCTGCCTGTTACATACATTTGGCAGCTTAACAAAACCATTATACCCTGATTTCCCATTTTCAATGGGTTCAGGGTATAAAAACAAAAAAAAAAAATACCACAAAACCTGGAAACGGACACTGCTCGCCAGAGCGAGCCATTTACCTGGCCACCACTATACACCTTGAAAAAAGAGGAAAATTAATTAAACAAATAGCAGAAGCAAAACTGGAGCACACGCAAATCGAACAGACATACCTGACAAACAGTTCCGGTCTCCAAGCGGGATCTGCTTACGATGTCCAAAACGGCTTGTACTGCTCGATAACTGGAAGAAAAATAAATTTATATAAATAAAAATTGTTCAAGCTGAGTAACAATTGTCTACTACATATACAAATTGTAATTAATTGAATTTTGTCTGACGTCCGTGCTCGGATACAGATGATGAGACATGGTCAGCATTCTCCCTCAGTCAACCTGTAAATAAAGAAAGAAAAGAACAAAAAAAATCGTTAATTAAATGCACACTCAAATATACAAAAAATTCACATACCTCCTCATACTGCTGAATCTAAGCACAGATCTGGCCCTCTAAGAAACCTGGAAAAATAATTAAATAAAAATTAAATAAATAAATAAAAATAATTAAATAAATAAATAAATAAAAATAAATAAATAAAAAAAGTAAAATAAATAAACTAAATAATATAAATTATTAAAAACCTTTAAAATAATAAAATAAAAAGAAGAAAATAAATATAAATAAATAAATATATAAAAAAAATTAATTAATTAAAATAAATAAATAAACATAAACAAATAAATAAATTAAAATAAATAAATATAGAAATATATACAAATAAAAATAAATAAATTAATTAAAATAATAATAATAATAAATAAATAAATAGAAACAAATAAATACAAATAAAAACAAACAAATAACGACTATTACACACACAACTAAAATCAACACAAATTAATACACACATACTTACCGTATCACTGACTCCGGCCCTGGCCTCAACAGCTGAACCTCAGCCAAATAAAACCTGGAAAAAAAGAAAAGCATTCAAATTACATACACAATCAATACAAACACAAACACACATACATACCTGCTCAACTGAGTCCGGTCTGGATCAGTTCATTCACCCCAACAGCTGATCTACAAATACACTTACCTGCACAACTTGAATCAACGGCTGCTGCACTGGCGCTTCCTCAAGCGAATGCCTATGTAGATGACCAGAACCACGGAAAACCTGCAAATAAAATCAAAATTAGAGCAATCAAACAAAATATTAGTATATATCATAGTAAAAATTGTTAATTATAACTCATACTTAACTTTAGCTTAAGATCCTCCTAAGAAGATGACAAGACAACGTCCTGTATCTTCCTCCATCCTAGTACCCTTTTAAATGAAATCTGAAATTATAATATGTAAAAATTGTTAATGTTTACGTTTGACATAGAGCTGTGACAAACGCGATATATTGTGCTGACCGAATATCGGCTGCACTAAGCTAATATGTTAAACTGCCCATTTTGAATAAGTTTTGTTAAATATCTGCCGTTGTCATGTTGACATAAAGGCGTTAATATGAAATTCATGAAGATGCTAATGTTAAGTATCAATGGAATTAATAAAGAAAAATACACTTAATATTTTCCCCCCTCTTCGGGTAGCTGCTGGGCAGCTACTAAGAATGAGAACAAACATTTTATGGGCATTAATGGTATGACTGTTAAAGCATACAAACAGACCAAAAAAAAAATTAAATATAAAATTGGAAATTAATTAATTTAAAAATAAAATAAAAAATTTATTTTTGTGCTATGATTGACGTAGCAAATGATGGCGAGGATGTCGACGTCGAGATGCTGACCAATACGCCTGTGACAGCTCCGACTCAGCAAGGTGAAAAATAAAAAGAATGTTCTCACCGCTACCTCCTCTACCTCTAGGGCCGCTGCTGCCCAGCTATTAAAAGGTAAAACCTGCAACTCGACCCAATCTTCAATGATTGATTTTCTTAAAGCCAGAGAGCTAAAAAATAGTGAGGAAAGTTTTGTGCCGGAAAATAAGCCTGCAAAAAGAACAGCTACTGAGGGAGACTGTCCAAAAATTAATAAAAAAATGTCTGCAAATGACCTTTCTAGCCTTGAGAAATGTGACTCATTAGAAAGTCTGCTAAATAAAAACAATTTTGTGCCAAAAACAAAAAAAAAAAAAAAAAAAAAAAAAACAAACACCACCCCCACCCAAAAAAAAAAAAAAAACCCCACAACCAAAAAAAAAAAAAACAACCAAAAAATTCCAAAAACCCCCCCACCCCCAAACCAAACCAAAAAACCCAAAAAAAAAAAAACGCTTACAATTTATAACCAATTCCGTCTAAATAATATAGCCCCTAATGTTGTCAATAATAGCTTCAAAACTAATTTGACCAAAACAAGACAGCAAATGCCTACACAGACACGCCCTCAACTAAATCAAACAACTAATGCCACCCCCAGCTACGCTGCTATGCTTCGCACGGGCTCAAATACACCTAGACACGCTGACACACCTGCAGTCAATACCACTCAGCAGCGTCAGTCAAGGCAACAACAACAAATACAACATAGAAGTCGAAGCCTAAGTACTAGACGCAAGCCAATTCAGCCTGACTATGCTGCTACTGCTACTACCGAAACTAAAAAAAAGCTTGACTGGTTAATAAATGCTTTTATTGCTGAAAATAATCAAAAAAACAATCCAACTCACTAACTTCTCTTGGCTTGGAATCCAAAATAGACAAACTATTAGACATGATGTACTCCCTGATGGCTTGCCTATTGGCTAAAAACAACTAAAAAGCTACAAATCAAATCTACCATAAATACATTATACCACAACTAAACTTTAAATACATTCTTATTAACTAATACAATTCAATTAATTCACATCATATCACAAACATCTATATATATAAAAATGTTATGTTCGTTTCTCCAACATCAATGGATGCGAAAACTACTGAACCGATTGCGCACAAATTTTGACACACTTGGATCAACTGACAGCTCGGTTTATGGCTAATTTTTATGTCGATATCACACCAGCTAGCCGAATAAAATGGGTTTTATAGTGGTTCCCTGCATATTTTGTTTTCTATCGAAGACATTTGTGTGTATAATAATTATTCAGTATAATCAATTTATTCATGTACACAAAGGTACTGCTTTTCATATTGGAAAATATTATTCCCAATTTTTGCAACGAATTAGAATATTGAAAAAATGTTATTCCAATCATACAATTGTTTTCTATCGAAACTAGTGTATCGCACCGTGATTGTAACGTTCGTCAAAAGTAAGTATCGAAATAATGCCCACTAAAAAAGCGAATTTGGGTCGTCGTACTCGCAACGCAGAAAACGTCAGAAGAAATGTTTCGAATAGGACTGAAGAAGAACGGGAATTGGTACGGGAGACAGACCGGCTGAGGAGCAGGCAGAGGATGATTATAGAACCAGCAGAAAGACGCGCAGCCAGGCTTAGGATCAGCGTTTGCGATTACGAGAGAGGCGGTCTCATTACAGATTTGCTTCGCTCGCAAAGAAATGGTGCAACACTTCACATCCAAACCAAATTCGAGCATTGTTTGCGATTAATTGACCGCTTGCCACCCTTCATCTCCAAGAGTTATGGGAAAAATATCGATCACATTTGGCTGAAGAATTTTACATAGAGTACGCCAAGAAAATTCTGACATCACCATGGGATTCACAGAAGACATTACAATGAAACGTTAATACACATTGAAGATAAGTGTTTAGCAATTGCAAATAAAGTGCTAAGTGAATTGGGAATGCCAACACCCACCAGAAATGCGACTGCTCGATTGACGTGGATTTACGCCGTGAGCAGACTTACAACAGTGATATCTTCATATATGTCCGAGCAAACAACCAAATTAACCCGTGAAAGAGGACGTTAGATATGTTGTGCGAACATAAATAGTGGAAGTGGGGGCATCTTCTTCTTAGATGCTCAGGGGGGACTGGGAAAACGTTCCTCATAATGATTCTGGCCACGGTTCGAGCCAAAAAGGACATAGCTTTAGCTCTTGCTTCATCTGGAATAGCTGCAACATTGTTACCTGGTGGAAGGACTGCTCATTCACGCTGAAGTTACCATTGAACATGCAAATCGTGGAGACTCCCATGTGCAACATTTCCAAGGATCAGGTTGGGAAAAGTATTGCAGAAATGTAAACTCATTGTTTGGGATGAATGCACGATGGCACACAAAAAATCGCTGGAGGCTCTTATCATCATTGCGGGATTTACGTAAGCCGATCAACCATTCGGAAATGCGTTGATATTGCTAGCAGGGATTTCAGACAAACGTTGCCTGTAATTTCTCGATCGACACCAGCGGACGAAATAAATGCTTGCTTGAAATATTCAACATTATGGCGACATGTGCGTACATTGCAGTTGACGACGAATATGCGTGTCCAGTTGCAGAACGATGAATCAGCTGAGGTATTTTCACAACAGTTACTGGACATTGGAAACGGAAAGCTGCCAGTTAATGAGACGTCAAGAAAAATATCATTGCCCGAAAATTTTTGTAATTTAGTTGCATCAAAAGAAGAACTAATCGAAAAAGTATTCCCTGATATTCGAATCAATTTTAGGAATCACGATTGGCTCAGTGAACGAGCGATACTTGCTGCCAAGAATAGAGACGTCTATCAACTTAATCATGTCATCCAATCCAGCATAGAAACTGAGGAAATTACATATAAGTCAATAGACACTGTTGTGGAGGCAGATGAAGCGGTTAATTATCCAACGGAGTTTTTGAACTCACTTGATTTGCCTGGAATGCCACCACACATATTGAAATTGAAAATAGGTGTCCCAATTATCATGCTTCGGAATATTGATCAGCCAAAGCTCTGCAATGGCACGCGACTCGCGGTCAAGAAATTGATGAACAACGTTGTGGAAGCAACGATCATAACTGGACCATTCAAAGGTGAAGATGTCCTCATTCCTAGGATTCCTATGATCCAGACTGATACACCGTTCCAATTCAAAAGATTGCAGTTTCCCATTCGATTGGCATTCGCCATGACAATTAATAAAGCTCAGGGTCAATCTATGGAATTATGTGGTTTGGATTTAGATGCGGATTGCTTTTCACATGGACAATTGTATGTGGCGTGTTCCCGTGTCGGTAAACCAGATAGTCTTTATATTTATGCCGAGAATGGATAAACAAAAAATATTGTATATCCCCAAGTATTACTAAATTAAACGCATTTAAAACTTATGCTTTGTTGTGTTCCTTATTTCTTATACGTGCAACCACAATATGTCACAGTGAAGCGTGGACGGGTACGGCTAGTATTATATATAAATAACAATAAACTTATCATCGCCTGCTATTTCCCCCAAAAAAAAAAAAACGATTAATTATACGAACATAACACAAGCTTAATTCATACATACCTGATTCATCAAGACCTGGAAAATGGCTGCTGCTTTGAATCCTAACACAGATTTGGCCCTCTAAAACCTGGAAAAAAAATTTAAAAAATAATAAAATAAATAAAAATAAATTAAAGTGAATAAATAAACGAAAATAAATAAATAAATAAAAATAAATAAATAAATAAAATCAACACAAAGTTAACACACACATACATACCTGATGGACTGACTCAGGCCTCCAAACTGGATCTGCTCTTATCGCAAATAACTGCCAGCACCATTCTTGACCTGAAAAAGAAATTAAGATTTAAAATGTTAATCAAATTACAATAATATAATATAACTTCATCTACACTTACCTCAATAACCCGAACACCGGCTGCTGCACTGGCGCGTATCCAAGTGCTTGACTCTGATGGCTGCCTGCACCATGGGAAATCTGCAAAGAAAATCAAATTTTCATAAACTAAATACATACATACGTGATACTTCAAATCCAAACACAGATCCAGCCCTCTATAAACCTGGGAAAATAGAAATTGTATTAAAACTACTAATATAATACGCATAACAAAAATCTACACAAAGCTAACACACACATATGTACATACCTGATGGACAGTTACCGGCCTCTAAATCTGATGCTCTTATTGTCCACAGCAACCACTTCTATCTGAAACCTGAAAAGAAAGAACATAATTAATATTAAGATCTATCTAATTACATGCAAAATTTAATAGTATAACTTCACCCATAATTACCGGAACAGCGGCTGCTGCACCGGCGCCTGCAAAGAAAACCTTGAAACAAAAAAAAAAAAAGTAAACAAACAAAACATTAGACTTTAATACATTTTTCTCTTTTCTTCCTTTTTCCCCTTTTCTCTCTCTCTCTTTCCTCTTCTTTTTTTCTTCCTCTTTTTTTTCTTTCTCTTTTCTCTCCCTCTCTTCCCTCCTTCTTCTCTCCCTCTTTTTTTCCTCTCTCTTCTTTTTTTCTTTTTTTCCTTTCCTCTCTTTTCCTTCCCCTTCTCTCTTTCTCTCACATATATAAAATTGTACATCTATCTAATACTTACTTTAGCTTAAGATCCTCTTAGGAAGACGATAAAACAACGTCTTCAATCTTCCATCCTTTTATTTCAATAGTTAATCAACCTGAAATTAGAAAATGTCATTAATAATGTAAATATGAACATATGTTTGTCACAGAGATGTGACAAACTTACGATAGTTTGTGTTGACCGTTTATCGGCTGCACAATGCAAGTAGTTTAAACAGCCTTATAGTTCAATTCCAGATCTAGAATCTCTCACCCCCCTCTGATCCTCCCACTCCTCCCCCTCCACTCCCACCGACACTCCCTTACCTATCCCGCACACCCACTCATACCTCAATCCTATAAAAAGCCCACCCACTCTCCAATTGTATCATCCCACCCAAAGTCAATGTTTGCCAAAAGAGTAAATTTTCGTAGAAAAATAAACCCACAACAATAAATATGCCAAACAAAAAAAAAACAATGCAAGTAGTTTAAACAGCTCAACTAGAGTAAGTTTTGTTAAGTATCTGCCGTTGTCATGTTGACATTAAGGCGCTAAGTAAAATTCATGAAGGTGCTAATGAAAAGTAATAAAGAATAATACCCTAAATATTTCCCCCTCTTCGGGTAGCTGCTGGGCAGCTGCTAAGAATGAGAAGGGAAATTTATGGGCATTAATAGGATGACCACTGAGGCATACAAACTGAAAGGCAACGACTTACTGACAACAGCAACAACTACAGCAACTACAATGACAACAACAACAAATACAACAGCAACAACTACAGCAACTACAATGACAACAACAACAAATACAACAACAACAACTACAACAGCAACATCAGCATTAACATCAACAACAACATCAACCAACACCAAAAGCGCTGCGATGGTGCAAAGATGGATCAGCAAAGTGCCACCTTTGCTACCACATGAGCTGCCAAATGCAACAACAACAGCAACTACAACAGCAACTACAAATGCAAAGGCAGCTCAATCGCCGCTAAAACGGAGGAGTGCCGCGCTAGATGATGATGACGTAGATGATCCTGTGCTGAAGAGCTTCTACAGCAATTTGCAGCAATTCAAAAGCAAATTTGCTAATGAATTGCAGCTCGAGGCACGACAGCAACTACAACATCAACATCAGCACCAACACCAACAACAACATCAACCAACACCAAAAGTGCCGCGATGGTGTAAAGATGGATCAGCAAAGTGCCACCTTTGCTACCACATGAGCTGCCAAATTCAACAACAACAACAGCAACTACAACAGCAACTACAAATGCAAAGGCAGCTCAATCGCCGCTAAAACGGAGGAGTGCCGCGCTAGATGATGATGACGTAGATGATCCCGCTCTGAAGAGCTTCTGCAGCAATTAGCAGCAATCCAGAAGCAAATTTGCTAATGAATTGCAGCTCGGGGCACGACAGCAACTACAACAACAACAGCAACTACAGCAAAATGAACAACAGCAACTATAACCACAACAACAGCAACTACAATTACAACCTAATGTACAACAATAACAACTACAACAAAATGTACAACAACAACAGCAAATACAAAAAATTGTACAAAAACAATAACAACAACTCAAATACAGCAAAATGTACAACAACAACAGCAAATACAACAAATTTTACAACAACAACGACAAAAGCAACAACTAACAAAAATACCTGTATTATTCTTGCCCATTGTGCCGCTGCTGGATAAACTACAGCTAAATCCAGCAGTGAAGGGATTCTCTACCAAGGCACCTGCCAATTCTAGCGAAGGGCTGCGTATCCTGTGTGAGGATATGGAAACTTTCTCTGCTACTGCTATTCTGTCTTCCCTTGAGGAAGACGGAATACATTTACATACCCACCAGATGCGCAGCCTGAAGGGCTATAGAGTTGTGGTGAAGCAACTTCAACATTCCACGCCATGCGAATTGCTGAAGGAAAAACTTGGTGAAGTTGGCTTCACCACACGCTTCATTCGCGACATGACGCACCGATTTTCAAAGAAGCCCTTGAACATATTCGAAGTTGAGCTGCCGACAATGGCTGACGGCAGCCACGAGAAGCTTCTGGAGCTGAAAGTGCTGAGTGGCCAAAATGTGAGGAGGCAGCCCAAGCCGGTCGATCTCTCACAATGCCACCGCTGCCAGGCATTCGGCCACTAAGAACTACTGCCGACGCTCTTATCGCTGCATGAAGTGTGGAGGCGAGCATCCCTCAACGAACTGCACAATGCCGAGGGATGCCCCAGCTACGTGTTGCAACTGCAAAGGGGCACACGTCAGCTGCTTTAAAGGCTGCCCTGCCTTTAAGGCAGCTAGAAGCAAGCTCCTTAAGCACCAACGGGTGCCCGACTAGGAGATCTCCTGAACCCCGTCCGATCTGCGTTTTTAACTATATTCCGTATCTTGCATATATCACAAAGTTATACAAAATTTAATTAAGTTTCCAGTCTTGCACATTCACAATCAAATAGCATGTTTGTCAAAAAAAGTAGTTTTTGTTTTAAGAATAATATTAATATTAATTTAATAAAAGAAAAAAATAAAAAAATAAGAAAATCTGACATTTCCCCACCTGGAGTCGAACCAAAGCGCATCACCTCTACTGCGACACCACCATTGGTGTGTGAAAACAAGAAATAATAAAAAAATTTTAATATCGACGAGGTTTTAACCCAGACCTGCAAGGCACGACGTGCACAGCTTCTATCAACACTGCCATTGCACTGCTTAGACAAGCAGTAGCAAATTTGAAACTAAAGGCAGCTAAGAATTATAACAACATTCAGGCAGTAAGCTGTAATTGTTGTGATTCTTAGAACAGACAAGAATGCTCGCATTCGAATGTCTCAATGTATGTGTGCACATGTATAGAAAAAATGAAAACGGGGGTGGGTTTCTGGTCACATGTTGCAATTGACAAAACGTTTTGTTTAATTACTTCTGTGATACTTAATGGATTTCAATGAAATTTTCAGCATATGATCTACATATTTTATTGAATATTTTTCAGTTGTCTAAAATCGCAAACTCATTCACATATTGGCTATATTTGCAACTAACCTTCAATTTGAAAATTTTTGTAAAATTTTGAACTAATATCCAAAATATAACAAAAACCGAAATTGTATAAAATATAAATGAAACTAAATGTAAAATTTGGAAACTCTAGCTGGAATGATAAACGAGATATAATTTATTAACTTCATTTCGATAAGGCTTTTAATCGATAACAAAAGAACGGGAAAAGTTATCGATTTTCTAAAACACACTCGATATGCGCGTGCTATACAGGGACTTCCTAAAATAGTTTCAAGTCTCTAGCTCCTATAGGTTCTGAAATCGACGCGTTCACACAAACGGACAGACGGACAGACGGACAGGGCTATATCGACTCAGCTCGTCGTCCTGATCACGAATATATATACTTTATGGGGTCTGCCACGCCCCCTTCTGCCTGTTACATACATTTGAGCGCTTAACAAAAGCATTATACCCTGATTTTCCATTTTCAATGGGTTCAGGGTATAAAAAGCAGCAGCAAATTCGCGAACAGCAACAACAACAACAACAGCAAGAACAGCAGCAACGAGGAAGTACAGCCAATGGAAATCTCAGCAAATGAAAAGAAGAAAAATGAAGCGAGGCGGGCTGCAAATAAAGAAGAAGAAGCAAAAACAACAACAGCAAGAAAGGTTGTTGCAGCCACAACAACTAAGAAAACAGCCAATAATGCCAGTGCGATGAAAAACAGTGGGCGTGCACGCAATCCGGCACAAACGCACCTGGCAAACTTCCAGACGAAACTACGTGAAGAGGAACAGAAGACAACTACGCTGACTAAAGCTCTGGAAAAAAGCGTAGAGACAATCAAAATAATGGAGACCAGAATGAACCAACTAATGCTTATGATGGAACGTTTATTGGGAATTCAGCCAATCAATACAAATACAACGAACATCAATAAGAAAGACAGTAAATTACAGCAACTAAATCAACATCAGCAACAACAACTGCCCAGTCTAGTGAACTTCAGAGCATTTGAGTTTACGGAACTGGACATCGAAGATGAAGATGGAGATGAAGATGAAGATGTGAACATGGCTACAAGCTGGTGCACCACCAGCTCCATAACTTCTACAGTAGATGACATGGGACTGTATTAACGACCCCCGGACTTGACGAATTGACGACGGCCCAATTAAAAAACATGAAAATGAACAAAAAAGATGAAAATACAAGTTAATATTTGCCTATATAAATACTAATATATAGACAAATAAGCACTTACTTGAACAAAGATGATCCAATACAGCGAAGAAGAATGTATACAGGATCGCCGCTACATGTTTTTCTGCAACGAAATGGAAATAAATATTAAATAAATGTAAAACATATAACTAATAAACACACTTACCTGACGAGCTGCAACTGAAGAATGAAACAAATCCAGCGATGATGACCGTATCCAGTGCCGCCATTACATGTTTTCTGAAAGAAAATAAAATAAATGTTAAATAAATGTAAATAAAAGTAAAGCATAATAACACAAATAACAAACAAACAAACTTACCTACACAAAGACGAGCTGCAACTAAAGCGATGATGTCCAAATCCAGTGTCGTCGCTAAATGTACCTGAAAAAAGAATAGAAAATACATGAAAATATAAAACAACATAAACAAAACAAAACAAAACAAATAAACATACTTATAAACAGCATACAATGAAATGCATCAATTCAAGCGCAGTCACTATAAGCTTTTCTGTAAAGAAACGGTAAAACAAAACAAAGCAACAAATACTCACCTATATAACGACGAACTCCAAAATCGCCGTTAAATTTTCCTGCAAATAAGACGAAACTTATGTAAAACAACTATTTACATAACATCGACTACAAACACTTACATGAAGAAGAGCTGCAAATCCAGTGAAGACGGCCCGTTTCCAGAGTCGCCGCTACAAGTTCCTGAAAAGATGCCAAAACTTATGTAAAAATCTATTTACATAACATCAACATCAACACTCACCTACACGCAGCGTACAGCGATGAGCTGCACTCGCAAATCCACGCAGCGCTGCTCCAATACAGCGAAGATGCTCAACGAGTTGCCGCTACAAGACCTGAAAAGACAAAATATATGGAAAGTATGCTAAAAATTGTTAAGAACAACATATATAATACTATTTTTACATACCATTATAGTCTTCCCTTTGGTCGCCTCCAGATGCCAGATGCCAGACGAAGCTTTTTCATACAAACGAAAAACGCAAAACACCAAATTCACGCATTAATGTATATAAATATATATACAAATATATACGTATATATAAACATATATATATGTATGTGTAAATGCGTGAATGCAAATACAAACATGTTTACCAGTCGCAACGCAAGCATGTTTATCCATCCCTGGCAGGCTGCAAGAGCCAGATGAGCTGCTGACGATGGGCCAATCCCGGTCCAACGATAGCGGCCACTGCTACAAAAAGCACCAATGCCGATCCAGACGAAGCTTTTTCATAAAACCAGTGTATGTAAACATATACAAACACATGTATATATATAGACATATATATATATGTGTGTGAATTCGTGAATACACATACCAACATGCTTGCCAATCGCAACGCGAGCTTGAACAGCTACTAGATCGTACACTCCCTTTACCTAATCCACGCACACGCACATAACTCATATCTCAATATGATCTTTATTTATTAATATAGCCCACACCAGTTACTCGCACATATTTTGTATCAATTCCACACACACACTGAATATTTGTCAATGTTTTGCCAAAAAGAGGTTTAAAAGTTTTTCTTAGAAAAATTAAATCCACATACAATAAATGATTGCCATAACAAAAAAAAAATAAAATAAAATTAATGTAATTTACTGACAAATAGCTTAAAACAATTTGTCCCAATAGCACTGAAAATGTAAGACACCTTTAGACGACGAGCAACCATATAGGGTCAAAAATGGCCCTATTATGCAGTTTTCTGCTCCGATGATGCTATTGGCTGGTCCAAACACATCAACAAAACCCAACGTACCCAACGCATATAAAAAATGTCACTAAAATAAGTAAAATTGTTAAATTGTTACATTTGCTATAAATTCAAATCAATTTGCCAACACAAAAATATGTAAACAAAGCTGAAACAGCTGAACAGCCAAAGCTCTAAAAAGCTTTCTAGAACGAGTGACATAGTCACCGCCAATGCGATACCCTAGCTATTAAGTAAATTGTTGTTGTATCAACAAGTGCAATTCACTTTGCTGTAACCACAAGTCCAAAAAAGGTGCTACGATAGTATAAGGTTGGCTTAATAAACGCGGCTAAACACTGCAGTGCAAGTCGACAAATAGAAAAAAAAACAATGCTACTGGCAATCTGACAATAGATGGCGCTAGCACAGTAGGTAATACAGCTGCAAAGGCTTCTGCCAATGCAAATGCAAATGCAAACGCTAAATCAAATAAAAATAAAAATGCAAATGAAATTACAATTGCAGATACAAATGAAAATGCAAACGCAACTTATATTACAAATGAAAATTCAAATACAATTACAGGTGCAAATGCAAATGCAAACGGAAATGCCTTAGAGAAGATAATCAGGCCCACTCCTCTGTACATACCATCTGAACCACAAATCCTGCCCGTCTTGCAGGGCATGAATGATCTAATTGGAGAAGACAATTAGTACACCAAGCCAATAGCAGGGCATGGTTTGAGTGTGCAGTGCTTAGATATAGATTCATATCGCAAGCTGGTGCACTACTTTAGAGAAAACAACCTTGAATCGCACACTTATCAACTCAAGGCTGACAAAGGATATAGATTTGTAATCCTATATCTACACCATTCCACTCCTGAATGTTGGCTACACCAAAAACTCGAGCAACTAGGACACAAAGTCCGGTACGTAAGCGTAATAAAGAAACGCTTCACACGTGAGCCACTCGACTTATTTAAGGTCGAGATTGACGCTTAAGCCAAAAATAGCAATATCCTCAATGTGACAGTGCTTGGAGGGCAAAAAGTTAAGATAGAATGCCCACTACGTAACGCAGACGCTGTCCAGTGTCATCGCTGCCAAAAATTTGGACACACCAAAAATTATTGCCGTAGGCCATTCGTTTGCGCAAAATGCGCTGGCAATCACCCATCGACGGCCTGTCCAAAAACAAAAGATGATTGCCAGCCAGCAAAGTGTGCAGACTGTCATGGTGAGCATGCAGCAAGCTGCAAAGCTTTTAAAGATGCATGTAAATTAAAAGAATTGGTTGGCATACAACAGGCGAATAAATTTGTGACGACTTTCTTACGCAGCCGTGACAATCCAGCCTCAGCTGTGCGCCAACAGACAGCTAAATTGCAACGTACAAACGTACAAGCAATGCAACAACGACAGCAACAGCGTCAACAGCAGCAGCTACAGCAACGGCAGCCAATATACGGACATTTCAGCTATGCTGACGTCCTTATGAAAGGCATTAGAGCTGACCAGCAAAAAAAGCAACAGCAGCAGCAACAACGCCAACAACAGCAGCAACAGCGGCGTCAAAAAGAGCAGCAACTACAGCGTAAGCAACAGCGCCAGCAACAACAACATCATACTTATCCAACTGAGACTATGGACGTATATGATGAGAATAGCGACAGCGATGTTGATATTGCAAATAGCAAACAATCACGCATGCGCAACAAAAGTCGTAAGCTCGACCTCTTAATTGACCTTATGATAAAGGAAAGAAGAAGTCCAGTAACTGACAATGCCAATACTGCAGTTCTAGCAAGCGTAGAATCAAAGCTCGATAGACTGCTTGATGTAATCACAAACCTCACTACATGCTTAATGGCAAATCAATCGGCAAATATGAATCAAAATATATATTTCTGCCCCTACTCAAACAACATTAACCATTCCGATACCAGTAAATGCAAATACAAATGCAAATGTAAATACTAGCCCAGAAAGTAAACTAAAAATCCTAGTATGGAATGCTGGTAGCCTGCGAAATAAAATAGATTATTTAAAAATATGTACGCAAGCAAATAAAATTGACACTAAGTTGATTTCCGAAATGCACTTTATTAATAACAACACAATACAAGCGGAAGATGCCTGTGCTGCCACAAATTCCCTTACAGATGCCAGAGCCGGCGCCAACATCAGTGCCTGTGCCTCCAAAAACTCCTACCCAGAAGCCAGAGCCGGCGCGAGATGAACGGCCTGCCAGTTCCCGACTAAATAACATGAAAAAGAAGAACAAATATTAGTTAATTAAGTTATTCAAAATTCAATTCAAATTGCCACCTATAAATTTGCACTACACAGAACACTTTTGTGAATTTACATCACACAACACTACTATAAATTTACACTACACATAACACTATTGCAAATTCACACAACTCTGCCACTATTTTGGTAAATGTTAGGAAAACTAACCAATTGAGCGCAACATGTAAACACTTAACATAGCTGTCGTAAGAAAATTACTGTAAAAGTCCTTCATGGACTAAAAGTTAATCAAATTAATCCTCTCATAGAGACTTGGACGGTTGCTGGGTGCAGTCGAGCGGCCGCCCCACAGCCACAACACACGTCTCGGTCAGAAAAAAAAAAAAGTAAACAAACAAAACATTGGACTTTAATACATACATATATAATTATATTTGTACATCTATCTAATACTTACTTTAGCTTAAGATCCTCCTAGGAAGACGATGAGACAAAGTATCAATGGAACCAATGGAATTTAATAAAGAATCATACCCTTAATATTTTCCCCCTCTTCGGGTAGCTGCTGGGCAGCTGCTAAGAATGAGAAGGGAAATGTATGGGTATTAATAGTATGACCTCTGAGGCATACAAACTGAAAATGTGAAATTAAAATTGGAAATTAATTAATTTAAAAATAAAATAAAAATTTTATTTTTGTGCTATGATTGACGTAGCAAGTGATGACGAGGATGTGGACGTCGAGATGCTGACCAATACGCCTGTGTCAGATCCGACTCGTGCGCTTGCTCCGCCACGTGTTCCGACGCCCACGATCAGCAAGATGAAAAATAAAAAGAATGTTCTCACCGCTACCTCCTATACCTCTCAGGCCGCTGCTGCCCAGTTATTAAAAGGTAAAACCTGCAACTCGACTCAATCTTCAATGATTGATTTTCTTAAAGCCAGAGAGCTAGCTAGTGAGGAAAGTTTTTTGCCGGAAAATAAGCATGCAAAAAGAACAGCTACTGAGGGAGACTGTAAAAAAATGTCTGCAAATAACCTTTCTAACCTTGAGAAATGTTACTCATTAGAAAGTCTGCTAAATAAAAACAATTTTGTGCAACCAAATAATATTATTATGTAAATTACACTAATAAAACAATCATCACAGAAAACATACAAATTGCACCACACACACACATTGCACGGCTATCAATGTTATGCAGCTTACAAAGCGTGTACCGCTTTACATATCAAGTGTCACTGATATTATGCCACTAATAAATGACCTTAATGTAGCCATTGGCGAAAATAATTATACCACCAAGCCCACATCAGGCCATGGTTTGAGAGTGCAATGTAAAGACATAACAACATACAGAGCACTCAATAAATATCTCTATGAGCAAGGCATTAAAAGTCAAACTTTTCAGCTGAAAAGCGAGCGTGGTTACAGGGCTGTTATCCGGCACCTACATCACTTAACTCCAGACAAGTGGATACGAGACCACTTATCTAATCTTGGCCACTCAGTTAAGTTCCTTAGAGGTATAAAATCTCGCTTCACAAAAGAGCCACTTGACCTCTTTGCAAACGCCAATAACGCAGAGATACTAAATCTGAGTATGCTCGGCAGCCAAAAAATTAAAATTGAAAAGCCACTGAAATCTTTAGAGGTGGCGCAGTGTCGTAGGTGCCAGAAATGCTCTGCCAATAAAGAAGCGCGAAAAAAAAGGAAAATGAAGGCGCCCTACAATTTAGTAAGCTCATTGCCGATCTTAATAATATAGTCCCTAATGTTGTCAATAATAGCTTCAAAACTAATTTGAACAAAACAAGACAGCAAATGCTTACACAGACACGCCCTCAACTAAACCAAACAACTAATGCCGCCCCCAGCTACGCTGCTATGCTTCGCAAGGGCTTAAATACACCTAGACAAGCTGACTCACCTGCAGTCAATAGCACTCAGCAGCGTCAGTCAAGGCAACAACAACAAATACAACATAGAAGTCGAAGCCTAAGTACTAGACGCAAGCCAATTCAGCCTGACTATGCTGCTACTTCTACTACCGAAACTGAAAAAAAGCTTGACTGGCTAATAAATGCTTTTATTGCTGAAAAAAATAAAAAAAAAAAACAATCCAACTACTACGCACACTAACTTCTCGTCTGTTTTGGAATACAAAATAGACCAACTATTAGACCTGATGTTCGCCCTGATGGCTTGCCTATTGGCTAAAAACAACTAAAAAACTACAAGAAATTCCCAAAAACTTTTTATAAAGTAAAAAAAAACATATCAAACTTTATTAATTCAAGCAAATCAAATCTAAACACATTATACCACAATACATTTATATAGATATCCAAATAATACTAAATAACGTAACCTAAACTTTAAATACATTCTTATTAACTAATACAATTCAATTAATTTACATCATATCACAAACATTTTAAATATAAATAACAATAAACTAATCATCGCCTGCTGTCCGGACCTGAATCCAGTTGATGAAAACTTAGCCTTCTTCCTCTTACAACCTGCAAAAAAGAAAAAACGATTAATTAAACGAACATAACACAACCTTAATTCATACATACCTGATTCATCAAGACCTGGAACATGGCCGCTGCTCTGAATCCTAACACAGATTTAACCCTCTAAAACCTGGAAAAAATAATAAAATAAATAAATAAATAAAACTAAGTAAATAAAAATAAATAAATAAAAGTGAATAACTAAACGAAAATAAATAAATAAATTAAAATAAATAAATAAATAAATAAAATCAACACAAAGTTAATACACACATACATACCTGATGGACTGACTCCGGCCTCCAAACTGGATCTGCTCTTATCGCCCATAACTGCCAGCACCATTCTTGACCTGAAAAAGAAATTAAGATTTAAAATGTTAATCAAATTACATTCAAATTTTAATAATATAACTTCATCTACACTTATCTCAATAACCCGAACACCGGCTGCTGCACTGGCGGGTATCCAAGCGCTTGACTCTGATGGCTGCCTGTACCATGGGAAACATGCAAAGAAAATCAAATTTTCATAAACTAAATACATACATACGTGATACTTCAAATCCAAACACAGATTCAGCCCTCTATAAACCTGGGAAAATAGAAATTGTATTAAAACTACTAATATAATACACATAACAAAAATCTACACAAAGCTAACACACTCATATGTACATACCTGATGGACAGTTACCGGCCTCTAAATCTGATGCTCTTATTGTCCACAGCAACCACTTCTATCTGAAACCTGAAAAGAAAGAACATAATTAATATTAAGATTTATCTAATTACATGCAAAATTTAATAGTATAACCTCACCCATAATTACCGGAACAACGGCTGCTGCACCGGCGCCTGCAAAGAAAACCTTGAAACAAAAAAAAAAAAAAGTAAACAAACAAAACATTAGACTTTAATACATACATATATAAAATTGTACATCTATCTAATACTTACTTTAGCTTAAGATCCTCTTAGGAAGATGATAAGACAACGTCTTCAATCTTCAATCCTTTTATTGCAATTGTTAATCAACCTGAAATTAGAAAATGTCATTAATAATGTAAATATGAAAATATGTTTATCACAGAGATGTGACAAACTTACGATAGTTTGTGTTGACCGTTTATCGGCTGCACAATGCAAGTAGTTTAAACAGCTCAACTAGAGTAAGTTTTGTTAAGTATCTGCAGTTGTCATGTTGACATGAAGGCGCTAAGTAAAATTCATTAAGGTGCTAATGAAAAGTTCCAATGGAATTTAATAAAGAATAATACCCTTAATATTTCCCCTCTCTTCTGGTAGCTGCTGGGCAGCTGATAAGAATGAGAAGGGAAATTTATGGGCATTAATAGGATGACCACTGAGGCATACAAACTGAAAGGCAACGACTTACTGACAACAGCAACAACTACAGCAACTACAATGACAACAACAACAAATACAACAACAACAACTACAACATCAACATCAGCACCAACACCAACAACAACATCAACCAACACCAAAAGCGCTGCGATGGTGCAATTGTGGATCAGCAAAGTGCCACCTTTGCTACCACATGAGCTGCCAAATGCAACAACAACAACAGCAACTACAACAGCAACTACAACATCAACTACAACAGCAACTACAAATGCAAAGGCAGCTCAATCGCCGATAAAACGGAGGAGTGCCGCGCTAGATGATGATGACGTAGATGATTCTGTGCTGAAGAGCTTCTGCAGCAATTTGCAGCAATTCAAAAGCAAATTTGCTAATGAATTGCAGCTCGAGGCACGACAGCAACTACAACAACAACAGCAACTACAGCAAAATGCACAACAGCAACTACAGCAAAATGCACAACAGCAACTACAACAACAACAACAGCAACTACAATGACAACATAATGTACAACAACAACTACAACAAAATGTACGCCGCTACAAGTTCCTGAAAAGATGCCAAAACTTATGTAAAAATCTATTTACATAACATCAACATCAACACTTTAAATTCAAATCAATTTGCCAACACAAAAATATGTAAACAAAGCTGAAACGGCTAATCAGCCAAAGCTCTAGAAAGCTTTTTAGAACGAGTGACATAGTCACCGCCAATGCGATACCCTAGCTATTAAGTAAAGTGTTGTTGTAAATGTAAATTAAAAGAATCGGTTGGCATACAACAGGCAAATAAACTTGTGACGGCACTTATACGCAGCCGAGACAATCCAGCCTCAGCTGTGCGCCAACAGACAGGTAAATTGCAACGTACAAACGTACAAGCAATGCAACAACGACA
The DNA here is from genome assembly GCA_035045365.1 of Drosophila leonis. Taxonomy (NCBI): domain Eukaryota; kingdom Metazoa; phylum Arthropoda; class Insecta; order Diptera; family Drosophilidae; genus Drosophila; species Drosophila leonis. Next base: position 4,935 of record JAWNPC010000310.1, on the reverse strand, counting down.
GCAACAGCGTCAACAGCAGCAGCTACAGCAACGGCAGCCAATATACGGACATTTCAGCTATGCTGACGTCCTTATGAAAGGCATTAGAGCTGACCAGCAAAAAAGGCAACAGCAACAGCAGCAACAACGCCAAAATCAGCAGCAACAGCTGCGTCAAAAAGAGCAGCAAATACAGCGTAAGCAACAGCTACTACAGCATCGGCAGTAGCAACAACGCCAGCAACAACAACATATATTAATCCAACTGACACTGAATATGATGAGAATAGCGACAGCGATGTTGATATTGCAAATAGCAAACAATCACGCATGCGCAACAAAAGTCGTAAGCTCGACCTCTTAATTGACCTTATGATATATGAAAGAAGGAGACCAGTAACTGACAATGTTATTACTAACCCAAAAAAAAAAACCCCAAACACCACCCCCCCAAAAACAAAAAAAAAAAAAAACCCCAAAAAAAAAAAAAACCCAAAAAAAAAATTATTTAAAAATATATACCAAGCAAATAAAATTGACACTAAGTTGATTTCCGAACTGCACTTTATTAATAACAACACAATACAAGCGGAAGATGCCTGTGCTGCCACAAATTCCTTTACAGATGCCAGATCCGGTGCGAACTTCAGTAATTGTGCCGCCAACAACTCCTATAGAGATGCCAGAGCTGGCGCCAACATCAGTGCCTGTGCCGCCAACAATTCCTGTCCAGATGCCAGAGACGGCGACAACATCAGTGCCTGTGCCGCCAAAAATTCCTACCCAGAAGCCAGAGCCGGCGCGAACTACAGTGCCTCTGCCGCCAACAACTCCTGTGCAGATGCCGATGCCAACATCAGTGCATGTGCCGCCAAAAACTAATATAGAGATGCCAGAGCCGGCGCCAACAACTCTTACCCAGATTCCAGAGCCGGCGCGAACTCCAGTGCCTGTGCCACCACTAACGCCACCGACGACCTAGACGAGATGAACGGCCTGCGTGTTCCCGACTAAATATTTTGGAAAAGAAGAAAAAACACATTAGTTAGTTAAATTTCACAAAATTCAATTTAAATTCTTATTGTTTTGCCACTTTATAAACTTACACTACACACAACACTATTGTAAATTCACACAACACTGCCACTATTTTGCTAAATGTTAGCAAAACTAAAAGTCCTTCATGGACTAAAAGTCAATAAAAATAATTAAATCCTCTCATTGAGACTTGGACGGTTGCTGGGTGCAGTCGAGCGGCCGCCCCACAGCCACAACACACGTCTCGGTCAGAAAAAAAAGAAAAGTTTCTACGATAGTAATACTGTCACCTCACAAAAATACCTTGAACTTACTCTGGATCCTAAACTCCCCTGGCGAAAGCACATTCAGAACATTATACATAGGTACTATTAACACAAGACACAAAAAATTACACTGGTTACTCAATCACAAATCAAAACTATCACTTAACTACAGAGTTACACTTTTCAAGTCACTAATTCAATATTAAATGAATATGAATCACAATTAAATATAAATGAATTTAAATGCAATTAAATAAATTAAAACGCAATTAAATTAAACAAAAAATGAAATTAAATGCAATTAATTAAAAAATAAAAAACAATTAAATAAAATAAATTAAAAAAAAAAGAAAAAAATGTTTATTATTTGTGCAAATAAATAACATGAATTAAAAAATGTTATAAAAGTGTGAAACTTGAACAATTGACAATTAAAGATAATTAAAGACATTAAATCTATATATATAAAAATGTTATGTTCGTTTCTCCAACATCAATGGATGCGAAAACTACTGAACCGATTGCGCACAAATTTTGACACACTATGGAGTCAACTGACAGCTCGGTTTATGGCTAATTTTTATGTCGATATCACACCAGCTAGCGCGAATAAAATGGGTTTTATAGCGGTTCCCTGCATACAATTTTGTTTTCTATCGAGAGACATTTGTGTGTATAATCAATTTATTCATGTATAATCAATTTATTCATGTACAACAAAGGTACTGCTTTTCATATTGGAAAATATTATTCCCAATTTTTGCAACGAATTAGAGATATTGAATAATATATTTGTTCATTTCCAATCATACAATTTTGTTTTCTATCGAAAGACGTATGTGTGATCGCACCGTGATTGTATACGTTCGTCAAAAAGTAAGTATCGAAATAATGCCCACTAAAAAAGCGAATTTGGGTCGTCGTACTCGCAACGCAGAAAACGTCAGAAGAAATGTTTCGAATAGGACTGAAGAAGAACGGGAATTGGTACGGGAGACAGACCGGCTGAGGAGCAGGCAGAGGATGATTATAGAACCAGCAGAAAGACGCGCAGCCAGGCTTGAGGATCAGCGTTTGCGATTACGAGAGAGGCGGTCTGCAGTTACAGATTTGCTTCGCTCGCAAAGAAATGGTGCAACACTTCACATCCAAACCAAATTCGAGCATTGTTTGCGATTATATTGACCGCTTGCCACCCTTCATCTCCAAATGAGTTATGGGAAAAATATCGATCACATTTGGCTGAAGATATTTTACATAGAGTACGCCAAGAAAATTCTGACATCACCATGGGATTCACAGAAGACATTTACAATGAAACGTTAATACACATTGAAGATAAGTGTTTAGCAATTGCAAATAAAGTGCTAAGTGAATTGGGAATGCCAACACCCACCAGAAATGCGACTGCTTCGATTGACGTGGATTTACGCCGTGAGCAGACTTACAACAGTGATGATCTTCAGTCATATGTCCGAGCAAACATTACCAAATTAACCCGTGAACAGAGAGACGTTTATGATCATGTTGTGCGAACAATAAATAGTGGAAGTGGGGGCATCTTCTTCTTAGATGCTCCAGGGGGACTGGGAAAACGTTCCTCATCATATTGATTCTGGCCACGGTTCGAGCCAAAAAGGACATAGCTTTAGCTCTTGCTTCATCTGGAATAGCTGCAACATTGTTACCTGGTGGAAGGACTGCTCATTCAGCGCTGAAGTTACCATTGAACATGCAAATCGTGGAGACTCCCATGTGCAACATTTCCAGAGGATCAGGTATGGGAAAAGTATTGCAGAAATGTAAACTCATTGTTTGGGATGAATGCACGATGGCACACAAAAAATCGCTGGAGGCTCTTGATCGATCATTGCGGGATTTACGTAGAGCCGATCAACCATTCGGAAATGCGTTGATATTGCTAGCAGGGGATTTCAGACAAACGTTGCCTGTAATTTCTCGATCGACACCAGCGGACGAAATAAATGCTTGCTTGAAATATTCAACATTATGGCGACATGTGCGTACATTGCAGTTGACGACGAATATGCGTGTCCAGTTGCAGAACGATGAATCAGCTGAGGTATTTTCACAACAGTTACTGGACATTGGAAACGGAAAGCTGCCAGTTAATGAGACGTCAAGAAAAATATCATTGCCCGAAAATTTTTGTAATTTAGTTGCATCAAAAGAAGAACTAATCGAAAAAGTATTCCCTGATATTCGAATCAATTTTAGGAATCACGATTGGCTCAGTGAACGAGCGATACTTGCTGCCAAGAATAGAGACGTCTATCAACTTAATCATGTCATCCAATCCAGCATAGAAACTGAGGAAATTACATATAAGTCAATAGACACTGTTGTGGAGGCAGATGAAGCGGTTAATTATCCAACGGAGTTTTTGAACTCACTTGATTTGCCTGGAATGCCACCACACATATTGAAATTGAAAATAGGTGTCCCAATTATCATGCTTCGGAATATTGATCAGCCAAAGCTCTGCAATGGCACGCGACTCGCGGTCAAGAAATTGATGAACAACGTTGTGGAAGCAACGATCATAACTGGACCATTCAAAGGTGAAGATGTCCTCATTCCTAGGATTCCTATGATCCAGACTGATACACCGTTCCAATTCAAAAGATTGCAGTTTCCCATTCGATTGGCATTCGCCATGACAATTAATAAAGCTCAGGGTCAATCTATGGAATTATGTGGTTTGGATTTAGATGCGGATTGCTTTTCACATGGACAATTGTATGTGGCGTGTTCCCGTGTCGGTAAACCAGATAGTCTTTATATTTATGCCGAGAATGGATAAACAAAAAATATTGTATATCCCCAAGTATTACTAAATTAAACGCATTTAAAACTTATGCTTTGTTGTGTTCCTTATTTCTTATACGTGCAACCACAATATGTCACAGTGAAGCGTGGACGGGTACAGCTAGTTGTCTCGGACGGGAACCTGTAAGTGTGGAGAAGACCTGAAAGAGATCTTAATCCGAGAGATCTTAATCCGGTCGCCTTATGGTTTGGTGTTGCATAGCTGCATCGGGCGTTGGAAGCAGGTTTATTGATGGCGTGATGGAGCAATAAATGTACATTGACATCCTCAAAAAATTTGAAAATCAGTGCTGGGAAACTTGTTATAGACTCAGATTTCTACTTGTCGCGATCTGAAAGTGCAGACCTCGTATTTAGGCTTGGCCAATTACTGTTTTAGATGGTAACTTAGCTCTGGACACTATTTTGGCTATCTCTGCATACGATTTTTGCTCCGTTTCGCGGAGCTGCAAGATCCGCCCACTTTTTTCTAGAGGTGCTCTTATCGGGGCATATTTACGAAGAAGTTGTGTTCGTCAAATCCAAGTAATGTACACCAAGTAGTATACATCTTGGCGATATTGTACACTGTTTCGAAAATACCCGTTACTTCTAACAAGAACGTTGGCGCCAGACAGTGGCGAGCAAGCAAGAGTTGTGGAGTCAAATTCTTAGTATTTTAGTTTTTTAGTAATAATATTTGACTAAATAAAATGTTAGCATTATTTAAATGGTATTGTGTAGATAATAGATTACTTTTATAGCCCTGCATCAAAATGTTTTGTGTTTCATAAAAATATGACGAGAGTTACAGCGTGTTTCG
>JAWNPC010000031.1:0-114698 GCA_035045365.1 Drosophila leonis | reverse complement strand
ACTGCGATTTTGACCAGGGACTGCGATATCGACTTCGACTTCGACTTCGACTTCGACTTTGATTGTGATTTTGACTTTGATCTTTGATTCTTCGATTTCGATTTCGACTTCCACTTTGATTTCAATTTCGTCTTCGACTTCGATATTCGATTTCGATTTCGATTTCGTATTTCGATTTCGATTATCGATATCGATATCGATATCGACTTCGACTGCGATTTCGACTTCGACTGCGATTTCGACTTCTGACTTTGACTTTGTCTTTGATTTCGATTTCGATCTCGATATCGATATCGACTTACACTTCGATTTCGATTTCGACATTGATTGGGACTTCGATTTCGATTTCGACTTCGATTTCGATTTCGATTTCGACTTCTGACTTTGATTTCGATTTCGTCATTCGACTTTGATTTCGACTTCGACTGCGATTTCGTTTCCGACTTCGATTCTCGATTCTCGACTTCGATTTCGACTTCGACTTCGACTTCGACTTGGACTTCGTCTTTGATCTTCGGCTTCGACTGCGATTTCGACTTCGACTTAGACTTCGATTTCGATTGCGACTTCGACTTCGATTTCGATTTCGTCTTCGACTTCGATTTCAATATCGACTTCGATTTCAATATCGACTTCGATTTTGATTTCGATAACGATATCGATATCGACTGCGATTTCGACTTCGATTTCGACTTCGACTTCGACTTCGACTTCGACTTCGACTTCGATTGCGATTTCGACTTCGATTTCGATTTCGTCTTCGACTTCGATTTCGATTTCGTCTTCGACTTCGATTTCGACTTCGACTACGATTTCGTCATTCGAATTCGATTTCGATTTCGACTTCGATTTCGACTTCGACTTCGACTTGGACTTCGACTTCGTCTTCGACTTCGACTTCGATTACGATTTCGACTTCGACTTAGACTTCCGATTTCGACTTCGACTTCGACTTCGATTTCGATTTCGTCTTCGACTTCGATTTCGATATCGACTTCGATTTCAATATCGACTTCGATTTTGATTTCGATAACGATATCGATATCGATATCGACTTCGACTTCGACTTCGACTTCGACTTCGACTGCGATTTCGACTGCGACTGCGACTTCGACTTCGACTTCGACTTCGACTTCGACTTCGACTTCGACTTCGACTTCGACTTCGACTTCGACTTCGACTTCGACTTCGACTGCGATTTCGATTTCGATTTCGATTTCGTCTTCGATTTCGATTTCGACTTCGATTTCGACTTCGACTTCGACTTCGACTTCGACTTCGTCTTCGACTTCGATTTCGACTGCGATTTCGACTTCGACTTAGACTTCGACTTCGATTTCGTCTTCGACTTCGACTGCGACTGCGATTTCGACTGCGACTGCGATTTCGACTTCGACTTCGACTTCGACTTCGACTTCGACTGCGACTTCGATTTCGTTTTCGTTTCGACTGCGATTTCGACTTCGACTTCGACTTCGACTTCGACTGCGATTTCGACTTCGACTTAGACTTCGATTTCGATTTCGACTTCGACTTCGATTTCGATTTCGTCTTCGACTTCGATTTCGATTTCGACTTCGACTGCGATTTCGACTTCGTCTTCGACTTCGACTTCGACTGCGATTTCGACTTCGACTTAGACTTCGATTTCGATTTCGTCTTCGACTTCGACTGCGACTGCGATTTCGACTGCGACTGCGATTTCGACTTCGACTTCGACTTCGACTGCGATTTCGACTTCGATTTCGATTTCGTCTTCGACTTCGATTTCGATTTCGACTTCGATTTCGACTTCGACTTCGACTTCGACTTCGACTTCGTCTTCGACATCGACTTCGACTGCGATTTCGTCTTCGACTTGTGACTTCGATTTCGATTGCGACTTCGACTTCGATTTCGATTTCGTCTTCGACTTCGATTTCGCTATCGACTTCGATTTCGATATCGACTTCGATTTTGATTTCGATAACGATATCGATATCGACTTCGATTTCGACTTCGATTTCGACTTCGACTTCGACTTCGACTTCGACTTCGACTGCGACTTCGACTTCGATTTCGACTTCGTCTTCGACTTCGACTTCGACTTCGTCTTCGACTTCGATTTCGATATCGACTTCGATTTCGATTTCGATTTCGATATCGATATCGAATCGACTTCGACTTCGACTTCGATTTCGATATCGATATCGACTTCGACTTCGACTTCGACTGCGATTTCGACTTCGACTTCGACTTCGTCTTCGACTTCGATTTCGACTTCGATTTCGACTTCGACTTCGACTTCGACTTCGATATCGACTTCGATTTCGATTTCGATAACGATCATCGATATCGACTTCGACTTCGATTTCGACATCGACATCGTCTTCGACTTCGACTGCGATTTCGACTTCGACTTCGACTTCGACTTCGACTTCGACTTCGATATCGACTTCGATTTCGATTTCGATTTCGATATCGACTTCGACTCGACTTCGACTTCGACTTCGACTTCGATATCGATATCGACTTCGACTTCGACTTCGACTGCGACTTCGACTTCGACTTCGACTTCGACTTCGACTTCGACTTCGACTTCGACTTCGACTTCGACTTCGACTTCGACTTCGACTTCGACTTCGACTTCGACTGCGACTTCGACTTCGACTTAGACTTCGACTTCGACTGCGACTTCGACTTCGATTTCGATTTCGTCTTCGACTTCGATTTCAATATCGACTTCGATTTCGACTTCGATAACGATATCGATATCGACTTCGACTTCGACTTCGACTTCGACTTCGACTTCGACTACGACTTCGACTTCGACTTCGACTTCGACTTCGACTTCGACTTCGACTTCGTCTTCGACTTCGATTTCGACTTCGATTTCGACTTCGATTTCGATATCGACTTCGACTTCGACTTCGACTTCGATATCGATATCGAATCGACTTCGACTTCGACTTCGATTTCGATATCGACTTCGACTTCGACTTCGACTTCGACTGCGATTTCGACTTCGATTTCGACTTCGACTTCGACTTCGACTTCGACTTCGACTTCGACTTCGACTTCGACTTCGACTTCGACTTCGATATCGACTTCGATTTCGATTTCGATATCGACTTCGACTTCGACTTCGACTTCGACTTCGACTTCGACTTCGACTTCGACTTCGACTTCGACTTCGACTTCGACTTCGACTTCGACTTCGACTTCGACTTCGACTTCGACTTCGACTTTGATTTCGACTTCGATTTCGACTTCGACTTCGATTTCGATTTCGATTTCGACTTCGACTTCGATTTCGACTTCGACTTTGATTTCGATAACGATATCGATATCGATATCGACTTCGACTTCGACTTCGACTTCGACTTCGACTTCGATTTCGACTGCGACTGCGACTTCGACTTCGACTTCGACTTCGACTTCGACTTCGACTTCGATTTCGACTTCGATTTTGATTTCGATAACGATATCGATTTCGACTTCGACTTCGACTTCGACTTCGACTTCGTCTTCGACTTCGACTGCGATTTCGACTTCGACTTCGACTTCGACTTCGACTTCGATTTCGACTTCGACTTCGATTTCGACTTCGACTTCGATTCGATTTCCAATCGACTTCGACTTCGACTTCGATTTCGATATCGATTTCGACTTCGACTTCGACTTCGACTTCGACTTCGACTTCGACTTCGATTTCGATTTCGATTTCGACTTCGACTTTGACTTCGATTTCGACATCGACTTCGATCTTCGACTTCGACTTCGACTTCGACTTCGACTTCGACTTCGACTTCGACTTCGACTGCGATTTCGACTTCGACTTCGACTTCGACTTCGATTTCGACTTCGACTTCGTCTTCGACTTCGACTACGATTTCGACTTCGACTTCGACTTCGACTTCGATTTCGATTTCGACTTCGACTTCGACTTCGATTTTGACTTCGACATCGTCTTCGACTTCGATTTCGATTTCGACTTCGACTTTGACTTCGATTTCGACATCGACATCGATCTTCGACTTCGACTACGACTTCGACTTCGACTTCGACTTCGACTTCGACTTCGACCCTTCGACTTCGACTTCGACTTCGACTTCGATTTCGATTTCGACTTCGATTTCGACTAGGACTGCGATTTCGTTTTCGACTTCGACTTCGACTTCGATTTCGACTTCGACTTCGACTTCGTCTTCGACTTCGACTTCGACTGCGATTTCGACATCGACATCGTCTTCGACTTCGACTACGATTTCGACTTCGACTTCGACTTCGACTTCGACTTCGACTTCGACTTCGACTTCGACTTCGACTTCGACTTCGACTTCGATTTCGATTTCGATTTCGATTTCGACTTCGATTTCGATTTCGATTTCGATTTCGATATCGATATCGATATCGACTTCGACTGCGACTTCGACTTCGACTGCGATTTCGACTTCGACTTCGACTTCGTCTTCGACTTCGACTTCGACTTCGATTTCGACTTCGACTTCGACTTCGATTTCGATTTCGACTTCGACTTAGACTTCGATTTCGATTTCGACTTCGACTTCGATTTCGATTTCGTCTTCGACTTCGATTTCGATTTCGTCTTCGACTTCGATTTCGACTTCGACTGCGATTTCGTCTCCGACTTCGATTTCGATTTCGACTTCGATTTCGACTTCGACTTCGACTTCGACTTCGACTTCGTCTTCGACTTCGACTGCGACTGCGATTTCGACTTCGACTTAGACTTCGATTTCGATTGCGACTTCGACTTCGATTTCGATTTCGTCTTCGACTTCGATTTCAATATCGACTTCGATTTCAATATCGACTTCGATTTTGATTTCGATAACGATATCGATATCGACTGCGATTTCGACTTCGATTTCGACTTCGACTTCGACTTCGACTTCGACTTCGACTTCGACTGCGATTTCGACTTCGATTTCGATTTCGTCTTCGACTTCGATTTCGATTTCGTCTTCGACTTCGATTTCGACTTCGACTGCGATTTCGTCTTCGACTTCGATTTCGATTTCGACTTCGATTTCGACTTCGACTTCGACTTCGACTTCGACTTCGTCTTCGACTTCGACTTCGACTGCGATTTCGACTTCGACTTAGACTTCGATTTCGATTGCGACTTCGACTTCGATTTCGATTTCGTCTTCGACTTCGATTTCAATATCGACTTCGATTTCAATATCGACTTCGATTTTGATTTCGATAACGATATCGATATCGATATCGACTTCGACTTCGACTTCGACTTCGACTTCGACTGCGATTTCGACTGCGACTGCGACTTCGACTTCGACTTCGACTTCGACTTCGACTTCGACTTCGACTTCGACTTCGACTTCGACTTCGACTTCGACTTCGACTTCGACTTCGACTTCGACTGCGATTTCGATTTCGATTTCGATTTCGTCTTCGATTTCGATTTCGACTTCGATTTCGACTTCGACTTCGACTTCGACTTCGACTTCGTCTTCGACTTCGACTTCGACTGCGATTTCGACTTCGACTTAGACTTCGATTTCGATTTCGTCTTCGACTTCGACTGCGACTGCGATTTCGACTGCGACTGCGATTTCGACTTCGACTTCGACTTCGACTTCGACTTCGACTGCGATTTCGATTTCGTTTTCGTTTCGACTGCGATTTCGACTTCGACTTCGACTTCGACTTCGACTGCGATTTCGACTTCGACTTAGACTTCGATTTCGATTTCGACTTCGACTTCGATTTCGATTTCGTCTTCGACTTCGATTTCGATTTCGACTTCGACTGCGATTTCGACTTCGTCTTCGACTTCGACTTCGACTGCGATTTCGACTTCGACTTAGACTTCGATTTCGATTTCGTCTTCGACTTCGACTGCGACTGCGATTTCGACTGCGACTTCGATTTCGACTTCGACTTCGACTTCGACTTCGATTTCGACTTCGATTTCGATTTCGTCTTCGACTTCGATTTCGATTTCGACTTCGATTTCGACTTCGACTTCGACTTCGACTTCGACTTCGTCTTCGACATCGACTTCGACTGCGATTTCGTCTTCGACTTAGACTTCGATTTCGATTGCGACTTCGACTTCGATTTCGATTTCGTCTTCGACTTCGATTTCAATATCGACTTCGATTTCAATATCGACTTCGATTTTGATTTCGATAACGATATCGATATCGACTGCGATTTCGACTTCGATTTCGACTTCGACTTCGACTTCGACTTCGACTTCGACTGCGATTTCGACTTCGATTTCGACTTCGTCTTCGACTTCGATTTCGATTTCGTCTTCGACTTCGATTTCGATATCGACTTCGATTTCGATTTCGATTTCGATATCGATATCGAATCGACTTCGACTTCGACTTCGATTTCGATATCGATATCGACTTCGACTTCGACTTCGACTGCGATTTCGACTTCGATTTCGACTTCGACTTCGACTTCGACTTCGACTTCGACTTCGACTTCGACTTCGACTTCGATTTCGATATCGACTTCGATTTTGATTTCGATAACGATATCGATATCGACTTCGACTTCGATTTCGACATCGACATCGTCTTCGACTTCGACTGCGATTTCGACTTCGACTTCGACTTCGACTTCGACTTCGATTTCGATATCGACTTCGATTTCGATTTCGATTTCGATATCGATTTCGAATCGACTTCGACTTCGACTTCGATTTCGATATCGATATCGACTTCGACTTCGACTTCGACTTCGACTTCGATTTCGACTTCGATTTCGATTTCGACTTCGATTTCGATTTCGATTTCGACTTCGACTTCGACTTCGACTTCGTCTTCGACTTCGACTTCGACTGCGATTTCGACTTCGACTTAGACTTCGATTTCGATTGCGACTTCGACTTCGATTTCGATTTCGTCTTCGACTTCGATTTCAATATCGACTTCGATTTTGATTTCGATAACGATATCGATATCGACTGCGATTTCGACTTCGATTTCGACTTCGACTTCGACTTCGATTTCGACTTCGACTTCGACTGCGATTTCGACTTCGATTTCGATTTCGTCTTCGACTTCGATTTCGATTTCGTCTTCGACTTCGATTTCGATATCGACTTCGATTTCGATTTCGATTTCGATTTCGACATCGAATCGACTTCGACTTCGACTTCGATTTCGATATCGATATCGACTTCGACTTCGACTTCGACTTCGATTTCGACTTCGATTTCGACTTCGACTTCGACTTCGACTTCGACTTCGACTTCGACTTCGACTTCGACTTCGACTTCGACTTCGACTGCGATTTCGATTTCGATTTCGACTTCGACTTCGACTTCGACTGCGATTTCGACTTCGACTTAGACTTCGACTTCGATTTCGATTTCGACTTCGATTTCGACTTCGACTTCGACTTCGACTTCGACTTCGACTTCGACTGCGATCTCGACTTCGACTTCGACTTCGACTGCGATTTCGATTTCGATTTCGATTTCGATATCGATATCGACTTCGATTTCGATTTCGATAACGATATCGATATGGATATCGACTTCGACTTCGACTTCGACTTCGACTTCGACTGCGATTTCGACTGCGACTGCGACTTCGACTTCGACTTCGACTTCGACTTCGACTTCGATTTCGATATCGACTTCGATTTTGATTTCGATAACGATATCGATATCGACTTCGACTTCGATTTCGACATCGACATCGTCTTCGACTTCGACTGCGATTTCGACTTCGACTTCGACTTCGACTTCGACTTCGATTTCGATATCGACTTCGATTTCGATTTCGATTTCGATATCGATATCGAATCGACTTCGACTTCGACTTCGATTTCGATATCGATATCGACTTCGACTTCGACTTCGACTTCGACTTCGATTTCGATTTCGACTTCGATTTCGATTTCGATTTCGACTTCGACTTTGACTTCGATTTCGACATCGACATCGTCTTCGACTTCGACTACGATTTCGACTTCGACTTCGACTTCGACTTCGACTTCGACTGAGATTTCGACTTCGACTTCGACTTCGACTTCGATTTCGACATCGACATCGTCTTCGACTTCGACTACGATTTCGACTTCGACTTCGACTTCGACTTCGATTTCGATTTCGACTTCGACTTTGACTTCGATTTCGACATCGACATCGTCTTCGACTTCGATTTCGATTTCGACTTCGACTTTGACTTCGATTTCGACATCGACATCGTCTTCGACTTCGACTACGATTTCGACTTCGACTTCGACTTCGACTTCGACTTCGACTTCGACTTCGACTTCGACTTCGACTTCGACTTCGATTTCGTTTCGACTGCGATTTCGACCAGGACTTCGATCTTCGACTTCGACTTCGACTTCGATTTCGACTTCGACTTAGACTTCGATTTCGATTTCGACTTCGACTTCGATTTCGATTTCGTCTTCGACTTCGATTTCGATTTCGACTTCGATTTCGATTTCGATTTCGATATCGATATCGATATCGACTTCGACTTCGACTTCGACTTCGACTGCGATTTCGACTTCGACTTCGACTTCGACTTCGACTTCGACTTCGACTGCGATTTCGACTTCGACTTAGACTTCGATTTCGATTTCGACTTCGACTTCGACTTCGACTTCGACTTCGACTTCGACTTCGACTGCGATTTCGACTTCGACTTCGATTTCGACTTCGACTTCGATTTCGATTTCGACTTCGACTTCGATTTCGATATCGACTTCGATTTCGATTTCGATTTCGATTTCGATTCGAATCGACTTCGACTTCGACTTCGATTTCGATATCGACATCGACTTCGACTTCGACTTCGACTGCGATTTCGACTTCGATTTCGACTTCGACTTCGACTTCGACTTCGACTTCGACTTCGACTTCGACTTCGATTTCGATTTCGATTCGACTTCGATTTTGATTTCGATAACGATATCGATATCGATTTCGACTTCGATTTCGACATCGACATCGTCTTCGACTTCGACTTCGATTTCGACTTCGACTTCGACTTCGACTTCGATTTCGATTTCGATTCATTCGATTTCGATTTCGATTTCGATATCGATATCGAGTATCGACTTCGACTTCGACTTCGATTTCGATATCGATATCGACTTCGACTTCGACTTCGACTTCGACTTCGATTTCGACTTCGACTTCGACTTCGATTTCGACATCGACATCGTCTTCGACTTCGACTACGATTTCGACTTCGACTTCGACTTCGACTTCGATTTCGATTTCGTTTTCGGTTTCGACTGCGATTTCGACTTCGACTTCGACTTCGACTTCGACTTCGATTTCGACTTCGACTTAGACTTCGATTTCGATTTCGACTTCGACTTCGATTTCGATTTCGTCTTCGACTTCGATTTCGATTTCGACTTCGATTTCGATTTCGATTTCGATTTCGATTTCGACTTCGACTTCGACTTCGACTTCGACTTCGACTTCGATTTCGACTTCGACTTCGACTTCGTCTTCGACTTCGACTTCGACTTCGATTTCGACTTCGACTTCGATTTCGATTTCGACTTCGACTTAGACTTCGATTTCGATTTCGACTTCGACTTCGATTTCGATTTCGATAACGATATCGATATCGATATCGACTTCGACATCGACTTCGACTTCGACTTCGACTGCGATTTCGACTGCGACTGCGACTTCGACTTCGACTTCGACTTCGACTTCGACTTCGACTTCGACTGCGATTTCGACTGCGACTGCGACTTCGACTTCGACTTCGACTTCGACTTCGACTTCGACTTCGACTTCGACTTCGACTTCGACTTCGACTTCGACTTCGACTTCGACTTCGACTGCGATTTCGATTTCGATTTCGTCTTCGACTTCGATTTCGATTTCGACTTCGACTTCGACTTCGACTTCGATTTCGATTTCGACTGCGATTTCGACTTCGACTTCGATTTCGATTTCGTCTTCGACTTCGATTTCGATTTCGACTTCGATTTCGACTTCGACTTCGACTTCGACTTCGACTTCGACTTCGACTTCGACTGCGATCTCGACTTCGACTTCGACTTCGTCTTCGACTTCGACTTCGACTGCGATTTCGACTTCGACTTCGACTTCGACTTCGATTTCGACATCGACATCGTCTTCGACTTCGACTACGATTTCGACTTCGACTTCGACTTCGACTTCGATTTCGATTTCGACTTCGACTTTGACTTCGATTTCGACATCGACATCGTCTTCGACTTCGACTACGATTTCGACTTCGACTTCGACTTCGACTTCGACTTCGACTTCGATTTCGTTTCGACTGCGATTTCGACCAGGACTGCGATTTCGTCTTCGACTTCGACTTCGACTTCGACTTCGACTTCGATTTCGACTTTGACTTAGACTTCGATTTCGATTTCGACTTCGACTTCGATTTCGATTTCGACTTCGACTTCGATTTCGATTTCGACTTCGATTTCGATTTCGATTTCGATTTCGATATCGATATCGATTTCGACTTCGACTTCGACTTCGACTTCGA
The DNA here is from genome assembly GCA_035045365.1 of Drosophila leonis. Lineage (NCBI taxonomy): Eukaryota > Metazoa > Arthropoda > Insecta > Diptera > Drosophilidae > Drosophila > Drosophila leonis. Next base: position 104,199 of record JAWNPC010000031.1, on the reverse strand, counting down.
CTTCGACTTCGACTTCGATCTTCGACTTCGACTTCGACTTCGATTTCGACTTCGACTTAGACTTCGATTTCGATTTCGACTTCGACTTCGACTTCGATTTCGATTTCGACTTCGACTTCGATTTCGATTTCGTCTTCGACTTCGATTTCGATTTCGTCTTCGACTTCGATTTCAAAATCGACTTCGATTTTGATTTCGATAACGATATCGATATCGATATCGACTTCGACTTCGACTTCGACTTCGACTGCGATTTCGACTGCGACTGCGACTTCGACTTCGATTTCGACTTCGACTTCGACTTCGACTTCGACTTCGACTTCGACTTCGACTTCGACTTCGACTTCGACTTCGACTTCGACTTCGACTTCGACTTCGACTTCGACTTCGACTTCGACTTCGACTTCGACTTCGACTTCGACTTCGACTTCGACTTCGACTTCGACTTCGATTTCGATTTCGATTTCGTTTTCGATTTCGATTTCGATTTCGATATCGATTTCGACTTCGACTTCGACTTCGACTTCGACTTCGTCTTCGACTTCGACTTCGACTGCGATTTCGACTTCGACTTAGACTTCGATTTCGATTTCGTCTTCGACTTCGACTTCGACTTCGATTTCGACTGCGACTGCGATTTCGACTTCGACTTCGACTTCGACTTCGACTTCGACTTCGACTTCGACTTCGACTGCGATTTCGACTTCGACTTAGACTTCGATTTCGATTTCGACTTCGACTTCGACTTCGATTTCGATTTCGTCTTCGACTTCGATTTCAATATCGACTTCGATTTTGATTTCGATAACGATATCGATATCGACTGCGATTTCGATTTCGATATCGATATCGATTTCGACTTCGATTTCGACTTCGACATCGTCTTCGACTTCGACTGCGATTTCGACTTCGACTTCGACTTCGACTTCGACTTCGATTTCGATATCGACTTCGATTTCGATTTCGATTTCGATATCGATATCGAATCGACTTCGACTTCGACTTCGATTTCGATATCGATATCGACTTCGACTTCGACTTCGACTTCGACTTCGATTTCGACTTCGACTTCGACTTCGATTTCGACATCGACATCGTCTTCGACTTCGACTACGATTTCGACTTCGACTTCGACTTCGACTTCGATTTCGATTTCGTTTTCGATTTCGACTTCGATTTCGACCAGGACTTCGATTTCGACTTCGACTTCGACTTCGACTGCGATTTCGACTTCGACTTCGATTTTGATTTCGATAACGATATCGATATCGACTTCGATTTCGACATCGACATCGTCTTCGACTTCGACTGCGATTTCGACTTCGACTTCGACTTCGACTTCGACTTCGATATCGATATCGACTTCGACTTCGACTTCGACTTCGACTTCGATTTCGACTTCGATTTCGATATCGATATCGACTTCGACTTCGACTTCGACTTCGACTTCGACTGCGATTTCGACTTCGATTTCGACTTCGACTTCGACTTCGACTTCGATTTCGATATCGACTTCGATTTTGATTTCGATAACGATATCGATATCGACTTCGACTTCGACTTCGACTTCGACTTCGATTTCGATATCGACTTCGATTTCGATTTCGATTTCGATTTCGATATCGAATCGACTTCGACTTCGACTTCGACTTCGACTTCGATTTCGACTTCGATTTCGATATCGACTTCGACTTCGACTTCGACTTCGACTTCGACTGCGATTTCGACTTCGACTTCGACTTCGATTTCGATTTCGACTTCGATTTCGATATCGATATCGACATCGACATCGTCTTCGACTTCGACTGCGATTTCGACTTCGACTTCGACTTCGACTTCGACTTCGATTTCGATATCGACTTCGACTTCGATTTCGATTTCGTCTTCGACTTCGATTTCGATTTCGACTTCGATTTCGATTTCGATTTCGATTTCGATATCGATATCGACTTCGACTTCGACTTCGACTTCGACTGCGATTTCGACTTCGACTTCGACTTCGATTCTATTCGACTTCGACTTCGACTTCGATTTTGATTTCGATAACGATATCGATATCGACTTCGACTTCGATTTCGACATCGACATCGTCTTCGACTTCGATGCGATTTCGACTTCGACTTCGATTTCGATATCGATATCGACTTCGACTTCGACTTCGACTTCGACTTCGATTTCGATTTCGACTTAGACTTCGATTTCGATTTCGACTTCGACTTAGACTTTGATTTCGATTTCGACTTCGACTTCGATTTCGATTTCGATATCGATATCGATATCGACTTCGACTGCGACTTCGACTTCGACTTCGATTTCGATTTCGACTTCGACTTCGACTTCGACTTCGATTTCGATTTCGACTTCGATTTCGACTTCGACTTCGATTTCGATTTCGTCTTCGACTTCGATTTCGATTTCGACTTCGATTTCGACTTCGACTTCGACTTCGACTTCGACTTCGACTTCGACTTCGACTGCGATCTCGACTTCGACTTCGACTTCGTCTTCGACTTCGACTTCGACTGCGATTTCGACTTCGACTTCGACTTCGACTTCGATTTCGACATCGACATCGTCTTCGACTTCGACTACGATTTCGACTTCGACTTCGACTTCGACTTCGATTTCGATTTCGACTTCGACTTTGACTTCGATTTCGACATCGACATCGTCTTCGACTTCGACTACGATTTCGACTTCGACTTCGACTTCGACTTCGACTTCGACTTCGATTTCGTTTCGACTGCGATTTCGACCAGGACTGCGATTTCGTCTTCGACTTCGACTTCGACTTCGACTTCGACTGCGATTTCGACTTCGACTTAGACTTCGATTTCGATTTCGACTTCGACTTCGATTTCGATTTCGTCTTCGACTTCGATTTCGATTTCGACTTCGATTTCGATTTCGATTTCGATTTCGATATCGATATCGATATCGACTTCGACTGCGACTTCGACTTCGACTGCGATTTCGACTTCGACTTCGACTTCGTCTTCGACTTCGAGTTCGACTGCGATTTCGACTTCGACTTAGACTTCGATTTCGATTTCGACTTCGACTTAGACTTCGATTTCGATTTCGACTTCGACTTCGATTTCGATTTCGTCTTCGACTTCGATTTCGATTTCGTCTTCGACTTCGATTTCGAAATCGACTTCGATTTTGATTTCGATAACGATATCGATATCGATATCGACTTCGACTTCGACTTCGACTTCGACTGCGATTTCGACTGCGACTGCGACTTCGACTTCGACTTCGACTTCGACTTCGACTTCGACTTCGACTTCGACTTCGACTTCGACTTCGACTTCGACTTCGACTTCGACTTCGACTTCGACTTCGACTTCGACTTCGACTTCGACTTCGACTTCGACTTCGACTTCGACTTCGACTTCGACTTCGACTTCGACTTCGACTTCGATTTCGATTTCGATTTCGTTTTCGACTTCGATTTCGATTTCGACTTCGATTTCGACTTCGACTTCGACTTCGACTTCGACTTCGTCTTCGACTTCGACTTCGACTGCGATTTCGACTTCGACTTAGACTTCGATTTCGATTTCGTCTTCGACTTCGACTGCGACTTCGATTTCGACTGCGACTGCGATTTCGACTTCGACTTCGACTTCGACTTCGACTTCGACTTCGACTTCGACTTCGACTTCGATTTCGACTTCGACTTCGACTTCGATTTCGACTTCGACTTCGACTTCGACTTCGATTTCGATTTCGTCTTCGACTTCGATTTCAATATCGACTTCGATTTTGATTTCGATAACGATATCGATATCGACTGCGATTTCGATTTCGATATCGATATCGATTTCGACTTCGATTTCGACATCGACATCGATCTTCGACTTCGACTGCGATTTCGACTTCGACTTCGACTTCGACTTCGACTTCGATTTCGATATCGACTTCGATTTCGATTTCGATTTCGATATCGATATCGAATCGACTTCGACTTCGACTTCGATTTCGATATCGATATCGACTTCGACTTCGACTTCGACTTCGACTCCGATTTCGACTTCGACTTCGACTTCGATTTCGACATCGACATCGTCTTCGACTTCGACTACGATTTCGACTTCGACTTCGACTTCGACTTCGATTTCGATTTCGTTTCGTTTCGACTTCGATTTCGACCAGGACTGCGATTTCGACTTCGACTTCGACTTCGACTTCGATTTCGACTTCGACTTCGATTTTGATTTCGATAACGATATCGATATCGACTTCGATTTCGACATCGACATCGTCTTCGACTTCGACTGCGATTTCGACTTCGACTTCGACTTCGACTTCGACTTCGATATCGATATCGACTTCGACTTCGACTTCGACTTCGACTTCGATTTCGACTTCGATTTCGATATCGATATCGACTTCGACTTCGACTTCGACTTCGACTTCGACTGCGATTTCGACTTCGATTTCGACTTCGACTTCGACTTCGACTTCGATTTCGATATCGACTTCGATTTTGATTTCGATAACGATATCGATATCGACTTCGACTTCGACTTCGACTTCGACTGCGATTTCGACTTCGATTTCGATTTCGATTTCGATTTCGATATCGAATCGACTTCGACTTCGACTTCGACTTCGACTTCGATTTCGACTTCGATTTCGATATCGATATCGACTTCGACTTCGACTTCGACTTCGACTGCGATTTCGACTTCGACTTAGACTTCGATTTCGATTTCGACTTCGATTTCGATATCGATATCGACATCGACATCGTCTTCGACTTCGACTGCGATTTCGACTTCGACTTCGACTTCGACTTCGACTTCGATTTCGATATCGACTTCGACTTCGATTTCGATTTCGTCTTCGACTTCGATTTCGATTTCGACTTCGATTTCGATTTCGATTTCGATTTCGATATCGATATCGACTTCGACTGCGACTTCGACTTCGACTGCGATTTCGACTTCGACTTCGACTTCGTCTTCGACTTCGACTTCGACTTCGATTTTGATTTCGATAACGATATCGATATCGACTTCGACTTCGATTTCGACATCGACATCGTCTTCGACTTCGACTGCGATTTCGACTTCGACTTCGATTTCGATATCGATATCGACTTCGACTTCGACTTCGACTTCGACTTCGATTTCGACTTCGACTTCGACTTCGATTTCGATTTCGACTTCGACTTAGACTTTGATTTCGATTTCGACTTCGACTTCGATTTCGATTTCGATATCGATATCGATATCGACTTCGACTTCGACTTCGACTTCGACTGCGATTTCGACTTCGATTTCGATATCGATATCGACTTCGACTTCGACTTATCGATATCGACATCGACATCGTCTTCGACTTCGACTGCGATTTCGACTTCGACTTCGACTTCGACTTCGACTTCGACTTCGTCTTCGACTTCGACTTCGACTGCGATTTCGACTTCGACTTAGACTTCGATTTCGTCTTCGACTTCGATTTCGATTTCGTCTTCGACTTCGATTTCAAAATCGACTTCGATTTTGATTTCGATAACGATATCGATATCGATATCGACTTCGACTTCGACTTCGACTTCGACTGCGATTTCGACTTCGACTGCGACTTCGACTTCGACTTCGACTTCGACTTCGACTTCGACTTCGACTTCGACTTCGACTTCGTCTTCGACTTCGACTTCGACTGCGATTTCGACTTCGACTTCGACTTCGACTGCGATTTCGACTTCGACTTCGATTTTGATTTCGATAACGATATCGATATCGACTTCGATTTCGACATCGACATCGTCTTCGACTTCGACTGCGATTTCGACTTCGACTTCGATTTCGACTTCGATTTCGATATCGATATCGACTTCGACTTCGACTTCGACTTCGACTTCGATTTCGACTTCGATTTCGATATCGATATCGACTTCGACTTCGACTTATCGATATCGACATCGACATCGTCTTCGACTTCGACTGCGATTTCGACTTCGACTTCGACTTCGACTTCGACTTCGACTTCGTCTTCGACTTCGACTTCGACTGCGATTTCGACTTCGACTTAGACTTCGATTTCGATTTCGACTTCGACTTCGACTTCGACTTCGACTTCGATTTCGATATCGATATCGACTTCGACTTCGACTTCGACTTCGACTTCGATTTCGACTTCGATTTCGATATCGATATCGACTTCGACTTCGACTTCGACTTCGACTTCGACTTCGACTGCGATTTCGACTTCGATTTCGACTTCGACTTCGACTTCGACTTCGATTTCGATATCGACTTCGATTTTGATTTCGATAACGATATCGATATCGACTTCGACTTCGACTTCGACTTCGACTTCGATTTCGATATCGACTTCGATTTCGATTTCGATTTCGATATCGATATCGAATCGACTTCGACTTCGACTTCGACTTCGACTTCGATTTCGACTTCGATTTCGATATCGATATCGACTTCGACTTCGACTTCGACTTCGACTTCGACTGCGATTTCGACTTCGACTTAGACTTCGATTTCGATTTCGACTTCGATTTCGATATCGATATCGACATCGACATCGATTTCGACATCGACATCGTCTTCGACTTCGACTGCGATTTCGACTTCGACTTCGACTTCGACTTCGACTTCGACTTCGATATCGATATCGACTTCGACTTCGACTTCGACTTCGACTTCGATTTCGACTTCGATTTCGATATCGATATCGACTTCGACTTCGACTTCGACTTCGACTTCGACTGCGATTTCGACTTCGATTTCGACTTCGACTTCGACTTCGACTTCGACTTCGATTTCGATATCGACTTCGATTTTGATTTCGATAACGATATCGATATCGACTTCGACTTCGACTTCGACTTCGACTTCGATTTCGATTTCGACTTCGATTTCGATTTCGATTTCGATATCGATATCGAATCGACTTCGACTTCGACTTCGACTTCGATTTCGACTTCGATTGCGATATCGATATCGACTTCGACTTCGACTTCGACTTCGACTTCGATTTCGACTTCGACTTCGACTTCGACTTCGATTTCGATTTCGACTTCGATTTCGATTTCGATTTCGATATCGATATCGAATCGACTTCGACTTCGACTTCGACTTCGACTTCGACTTCGACTTCGATTTCGACTTCGATTTCGATATCGATATCGACTTCGACTTCGACTTCGACTTCGACTTCGACTTCGACTTCGACTGCGATTTCGACTTCGACTTCGACTTCGATTTCGATTTCGACTTCGACTTCGATTTCGATTTCGTCTTCGACTTCGATTTCGATTTCGACTTCGATTTCGATTTCGATTTCGATTTCGATATCGATATCGATATCGACTTCGACTGCGACTTCGACTTCGACTGCGATTTCGACTTCGACTTCGACTTCGTCTTCGACTTCGACTTCGACTGCGATTTCGATTTCGACTTCGACTTCGATTTCGATTTCGTCTTCGACTTCGATTTCGATTTCGTCTTCGACTTCGATTTCAAAATCGACTTCGATTTTGATTTCGATAACGATATCGATATCGATATCGACTTCGACTTCGACTTCGACTTCGACTGCGATTTCGACTGCGACTGCGACTTCGACTTCGACTTCGACTTCGACTTCGACTTCGACTTCGACTTCGACTTCGACTTCGACTTCGACTTCGACTTCGACTTCGACTTCGACTTCGACTTCGACTTCGACTTCGACTTCGACTTCGACTGCGATTTCGATTTCGATTTCGTTTTCGACTTCGATTTCGATTTCGACTTCGATTTCGACTTCGACTTCGACTTCGACTTCGACTTCGTCTTCGACTTCGACTTCGACTGCGATTTCGACTTCGACTTAGACTTCGATTTCGATTTCGTCTTCGACTTCGACTGCGACTGCGATTTCGACTGCGACTGCGATTTCGACTTCGACTTAGACTTCGATTTCGATTTCGACTTCGACTTCGACTTCGACTTCGATTTCGACTTCGATTTCGATATCGATATCGACTTCGACTTCGACTTATCGATATCGACATCGACATCGTTTTCGACTTCGACTGCGATTTCGACTTCGACTTCGACTTCGACTTCGACTTCGACTTCGTCTTCGACTTCGACTTCGACTGCGATTTCGACTTCGACTTAGACTTCGATTTCGATTTCGACTTCGACTTCGTCTTCGACTTCGACTTCGACTTCGATTTTGATTTCGATAACGATATCGATATCGACTTCGACTTCGATTTCGACATCGACATCGTCTTCGACTTCGACTGCGATTTCGACTTCGACTTCGATTTCGATATCGATATCGACTTCGACTTCGACTTCGACTTCGACTGCGATTTCGACTTCGACTTAGACTTCGATTTCGATTTCGACTTCGACTTAGACTTTGATTTCGATTTCGACTTCGACTTCGATTTCGATTTCGATATCGATATCGATATCGACTTCGACTGCGACTTCGACTTCGACTGCGATTTCGACTTCGACTTCGACTGCGATTTCGACTTCGACTTAGACTTCGATTTCGATTTCGACTTCGATATCGATATCGATATCGACTTCGACTGCGACTTCGACTTCGACTGCGATTTCGACTTCGACTTCGACTGCGATTTCGACTTCGACTTAGACTTCGATTTCGATTTCGACTTCGACTTAGACTTTGATTTCGATTTCGACTTCGACTTCGATTTCGATTTCGATAACGATATCGATATCGATATCGACTTCGACATCGACTTCGACTTCGACTTCGACTGCGATTTCGACTGCGACTGCGACTTCGACTTCGACTTCGACTTCGACTTCGACTTCGACTTCGACTTCGACTTCGACTTCGACTTCGACTTCGACTTCGACTTCGATTTCGATTTCGACTTCGACTTAGACTTTGATTTCGATTTCGATATCGACTTCGATTTCGATTTCGATTTCGATATCGATATCGAGATCGACTTCGACTTCGACTTCGATTTCGATATCGATATCGACTTCGACTTCGACTTCGACTTCGACTTCGATTTCGACTTCGACTTCGACTTCGATTTCGACATCGACATCGTCTTCGACTTCGACTACGATTTCGACTTCGACTTCGACTTCGACTTCGATTTCGATTTCGTTTTCGTTTCGACTGCGATTTCGACCAGGACTGCGATTTCGACTTCGACTTCGACTTCGACTGCGATTTCGACTTCGACTTCGATTTTGATTTCGATAACGATATCGATATCGACTTCGATTTCGACATCGACATCGTCTTCGACTTCGACTGCGATTTCGACTTCGACTTCGATTTCGACTTCGATTTCGATATCGATATCGACTTCGACTTCGACTTCGACTTCGACTTCGATTTCGACTTCGATTTCGACTATCGATATCGACTTCGACTTCGACTTTATCGATATCGACATCGACATCGTCTTCGACTTCGACTGCGATTTCGACTTCGACTTCGACTTCGACTTCGACTTCGACTTCGTCTTCGACTTCGACTTCGACTGCGATTTCGACTTCGACTTAGACTTCGATTTCGATTTCGACTTCGACTTCGACTTCGACTTCGACTTCGATTTCGATATCGATATCGACTTCGACTTCGACTTCGACTTCGACTTCGATTTCGACTTCGATTTCGATATCGATATCGACTTCGACTTCGACTTCGACTTCGACTTCGACTTCGACTGCGATTTCGACTTCGATTTCGACTTCGACTTCGACTTCGACTTCGATTTCGATATCGACTTCGATTTTGATTTCGATAACGATATCGATATCGACTTCGACTTCGACTTCGACTTCGACTTCGATTTCGATATCGACTTCGATTTCGATTTCGATTTCGATATCGATATCGAATCGACTTCGACTTCGACTTCGACTTCGACTTCGATTTCGACTTCGATTTCGATATCGATATCGACTTCGACTTCGACTTCGACTTCGACTTCGACTTCGATTTCGACTTCGACTTAGACTTCGATTTCGATTTCGACTTCGATTTCGATATCGATATCGACATCGACATCGATTTCGACATCGACATCGTCTTCGACTTCGACTGCGATTTCGACTTCGACTTCGACTTCGACTTCGACTTCGACTTCGATATCGATATCGACTTCGACTTCGACTTCGACTTCGACTTCGATTTCGACTTCGATTTCGATATCGATATCGACTTCGACTTCGACTTCGACTTCGACTTCGACTGCGATTTCGACTTCGATTTCGACTTCGACTTCGACTTCGACTTCGACTTCGATTTCGATTTCGACTTCGATTTTGATTTCGATAACGATATCGATTTCGACTTCGACTTCGACTTCGACTTCGACTTCGATTTCGATATCGACTTCGATTTCGATTTCGATTTCGATATCGATATCGAATCGACTTCGACTTCGACTTCGACTTCGATTTCGACTTCGATTGCGATATCGATATCGACTTCGACTTCGACTTCGACTTCGACTGCGATTTCGACTTCGACTTCGACTTCGACTTCGATTTCGATATCGACTTCGATTTCGATTTCGATTTCGATATCGATATCGAATCGACTTCGACTTCGACTTCGACTTCGACTTCGACTTCGACTTCGATTTCGACTTCGATTTCGATATCGATATCGACTTCGACTTCGACTTCGACTTCGACTTCGACTTCGACTTCGACTGCGATTTCGACTTCGACTTAGACTTCGATTTCGATTTCGACTTCGACTTCGATTTCGATTTCGTCTTCGACTTCGATTTCGATTTCGACTTCGATTTCGATTTCGATTTCGATTTCGATATCGATATCGATATCGACTTCGACTGCGACTTCGACTTCGACTGCGATTTCGACTTCGACTTCGACTTCGTCTTCGACTTCGACTTCGACTGCGATTTCGATTTCGACTTCGACTTCGATTTCGATTTCGTCTTCGACTTCGATTTCGATTTCGTCTTCGACTTCGATTTCAAAATCGACTTCGATTTTGATTTCGATAACGATATCGATATCGATATCGACTTCGACTTCGACTTCGACTTCGACTGCGATTTCGACTGCGACTGCGACTTCGACTTCGACTTCGACTTCGACTTCGACTTCGACTTCGACTTCGACTTCGACTTCGACTTCGACTTCGACTTCGACTTCGACTTCGACTTCGACTTCGACTTCGACTTCGACTTCGACTTCGACTTCGACTGCGATTTCGATTTCGATTTCGTTTTCGACTTCGATTTCGATTTCGACTTCGATTTCGACTTCGACTTCGACTTCGACTTCGACTTCGTCTTCGACTTCGACTTCGACTGCGATTTCGACTTCGACTTAGACTTCGATTTCGATTTCGTCTTCGACTTCGACTGCGACTGCGATTTCGACTGCGACTGCGATTTCGACTTCGACTTCGACTTCGACTTCGACTTCGACTTCGACTTCGACTTCGACTGCGATTTCGACTTCGACTTAGACTTCGATTTCGATTTCGACTTCGACTTCGATTTCGATTTCGTCTTCGACTTCGATTTCAATATCGACTTCGATTTTGATTTCGATAACGATATCGATATCGACTGCGATTTCGATTTCGATATCGATATCGATTTCGACTTCGATTTCGACATCGACATCGTCTTCGACTTCGACTGCGATTTCGACTTCGACTTCGACTTCGACTTCGACTTCGATTTCGATATCGACTTCGATTTCGATTTCGATTTCGATATCGATATCGAATCGACTTCGACTTCGACTTCGATTTCGATATCGATATCGACTTCGACTTCGACTTCGACTTCGACTTCGATTTCGACTTCGACTTCGACTTCGATTTCGACATCGACATCGTCTTCGACTTCGACTACGATTTCGACTTCGACTTCGACTTCGACTTCGATTTCGATTTCGTTTTCGTTTCGACTGCGATTTCGACCAGGACTGCGATTTCGACTTCGACTTCGACTTCGACTGCGATTTCGACTTCGACTTCGATTTTGATTTCGATAACGATATCGATATCGACTTCGATTTCGACATCGACATCGTCTTCGACTTCGACTGCGATTTCGACTTCGACTTCGACTTCGACTTCGACTTCGACTTCGATATCGATATCGACTTCGACTTCGACTTCGACTTCGATTTCGACTTCGATTTCGATATCGATATCGACTTCGACTTCGACTTCGACTTCGACTTCGACTTCGACTTCGACTGCGATTTCGACTTCGATTTCGACTTCGACTTCGACTTCGACTTCGATTTCGATTTCGACTTCGATTTTGATTTCGATAACGATATCGATATCGACTTCGACTTCGACTTCGACTTCGATTTCGATATCGACTTCGATTTCGATTTCGATTTCGATATCGATATCGAATCGACTTCGACTTCGACTTCGACTTCGACTTCGATTTCGACTTCGATTTCGATATCGATATCGACTTCGACTTCGACTTCGACTTCGACTTCGACTGCGATTTCGACTTCGACTTAGACTTCGATTTCGATTTCGACTTCGATTTCGATATCGATATCGACATCGACATCGTCTTCGACTTCGACTGCGATTTCGACTTCGACTTCGACTTCGACTTCGACTTCGATTTCGATATCGACTTCGACTTCGATTTCGATTTCGTCTTCGACTTCGATTTCGATTTCGACTTCGATTTCGATTTCGATTTCGATTTCGATATCGATATCGATATCGACTTCGACTGCGACTTCGACTTCGACTGCGATTTCGACTTCGACTTCGACTTCGTCTTCGACTTCGACTTCGACTTCGATTTTGATTTCGATAACGTTATCGATATCGACTTCGACTTCGATTTCGACATCGACATCGTCTTCGACTTCGACTGCGATTTCGACTTCGACTTCGACTTCGACTTCGACTTCGATTTCGATATCGATATCGACTTCGACTTCGACTTCGACTTCGACTTCGATTTCGACTTCGATTTCGATATCGATATCGACTTCGACTTCGACTTCGACTTCGACTGCGATTTCGACTTCGACTTAGACTTCGATTTCGATTTCGACTTCGACTTCGATTTCGATTTCGTCTTCGACTTCGATTTCGATTTCGACTTCGATTTCGATTTCGATTTCGATATCGATATCGACTTCGACTTCGACTTCGACTTCGACTGCGATTTCGACTTCGACTTCGACTGCGATTTCGACTTCGACTTAGACTTCGATTTCGATTTCGACTTCGACTTCGACTTCGACTTCGATTTCGACTTCGACTTCGATTTCGATTTCGATAACGATATCGATATCGATATCGACTTCGACTTCGACTTCGACTTCGACTTCGACTGCGATTTCGACTGCGACTGCGACTTCGACTTCGACTTCGACTTCGACTTCGACTTCGACTTCGACTTCGATTTCAATATCGACTTCGATTTTGATTTCGATAACGATATCGATATCGACTTCGATTTCGATTTCGATATCGATATCGATTTCGACTTCGATTTCGACATCGACATCGTCTTCGACTTCGACTGCGATTTCGACTTCGACTTCGACTTCGACTTCGACTTCGATTTCGATATCGACTTCGATTTCGATTTCGATTTCGATATCGATATCGAATCGACTTCGACTTCGACTTCGATTTCGATATCGATATCGACTTCGACTTCGACTTCGACTTCGACTTCGATTTCGACTTCGACTTCGACTTCGATTTCGACATCGACATCGTCTTCGACTTCGACTACGATTTCGACTTCGACTTCGACTTCGACTTCGATTTCGATTTCGTTTTCGTTTCGACTGCGATTTCGACTAGACTGCGATTTCGACTTCGACTTCGACTTCGACTGCGATTTCGACTTCGACTTCGATTTTGATTTCGATAACGATATCGATTTCGACTTCGATTTCGACATCGACTTCGACTTCGACTTCGACTGCGATTTCGACTTCGACTTCGACTTCGACTTCGACTTCGACTTCGACTTCGACTTCGACTTCGATTTCGACTTCGATTTCGATTTCGATTTCGACTTCGACTTCGACTTCGACTTCGACTTCGACTTCGACTTCGACTGCGATTTCGACTTCGATTTCGACTTCGACTTCGACTTCGACTTCGATTTCGATTTCGACTTCGATTTCGATTTCGATACTTCGATTCGACTTCGACTTCGACTTCGACTTCGACTTCGACTTCGACTTCGATTTCGACTTCGATTTCGATATCGATATCGAATCGACTTCGACTTCGACTTCGACTTCGACTTCGATTTCGACTTCGATTTCGATATCGATATCGACTTCGACTTCGACTTCGACTTCGACTTCGACTGCGATTTCGACTTCGACTTCAGACTTCGATTTCGATTTCGACTTCGATTTCGATATCGATATCGACATCGACATCGTCTTCGACTTCGACTGCGATTTCGACTTCGACTTCGACTTCGACTTCGACTTCGATTTCGATTTCGACTTCGACTTCGACTTCGATTTCGATTTCGACTTCGACTTCGATTTCGATTTCGATTTCGATTTCGATTTCGATTTCGATATCGATATCGATATCGACTTCGACTGCGACTTCGACTTCGACTGCGATTTCGACTTCGACTTCGACTTCGACTTCGACTTCGACTTCGACTTCGATTTTGATTTCGATAACGATATCGATTTCGACTTCGACTTCGATTTCGACATCGACATCGACTTCGACTTCGACTGCGATTTCGACTTCGACTTCGACTTCGACTTCGACTTCGACTTCGATTTCGATTTCGACTTCGACTTCGACTTCGACTTCGACTTCGATTTCGACTTCGATTTCGATATCGATATCTACTTCGACTTCGACTTCGACTTCGACTGCGATTTCGACTTCGACTTCGACTTCGATTTCGATTTCGACTTCGACTTCGATTTCGATTTCGTCTTCGACTTCGATTTCGATTTCGACTTCGATTTCGATTTCGATTTCGATATCGATATCGACTTCGACTGCGACTTCGACTTCGACTGCGATTTCGACTTCGACTTCGACTGCGATTTCGACTTCGACTTAGACTTCGATTTCGATTTCGACTTCGACTTAGACTTTGATTTCGATTTCGACTTCGACTTCGATTTCGATTTCGATAACGATATCGATATCGATATCGACTTCGACATCGACTTCGACTTCGACTTCGACTGCGATTTCGACTGCGACTGCGACTTCGACTTCGACTTCGACTTCGACTTCGACTTCGACTTCGACTTCGACTTCGACTTCGATTTCGATTTCGACTTCGACTTAGACTTTGATTTCGATTTCGATATCGACTTCGATTTCGATTTCGATTTCGATATCGATATCGAATCGACTTCGACTTCGACTTCGATTTCGATATCGATATCGACTTCGACTTCGACTTCGACTTCGACTTCGATTTCGACTTCGACTTCGACTTCGATTTCGACATCGACATCGTCTTCGACTTCGACTACGATTTCGACTTCGACTTCGACTTCGACTTCGATTTCGATTTCGTTTTCGTTTCGACTGCGATTTCGACCAGGACTGCGATTTCGACTTCGACTTCGACTTCGACTGCGATTTCGACTTCGACTTCGATTTTGATTTCGATAACGATATCGATATCGACTTCGATTTCGACATCGACATCGTCTTCGACTTCGACTGCGATTTCGACTTCGACTTCGACTTCGACTTCGACTTCGATTTCGATATCGACTTCGACTTCGACTTCGACTTCGACTTCGATTTCGACTTCGATTTCGATATCGATATCGACTTCGACTTCGACTTATCGATATCGACATCGACATCGTCTTCGACTTCGACTGCGATTTCGACTTCGACTTCGACTTCGACTTCGACTTCGATTTCGATATCGACTTCGATTTCGATTTCGATTTCGATATCGATATCGAATCGACTTCGACTTCGACTTCGATTTCGATATCGATATCGACTTCGACTTCGACTTCGACTTCGACTTCGATTTCGACTTCGACTTCGACTTCGATTTCGATTTCGACTGCGACTTCGACTTCGACTTCGACTTCGTCTTCGACTTCGACTTCGACTGCGATTTCGACTTCGACTTAGACTTCGATTTCGATTGCGACTTCGACTTCGATTTCGATTTCGTCTTCGACTTCGATTTCAATATCGACTTCGATTTTGATTTCGATAACGATATCGATATCGACTGCGATTTCGACTTCGATTTCGACTTCGACTTCGACTACGACTTCGACTTCGACTTCGACTGCGATTTCGACTTCGATTTCGATTTCGTCTTCGACTTCGATTTCGATTTCGTCTTCGACTTCGATTTCGATATCGACTTCGATTTCGATTTCGATTTCGATATCGATATCGAATCGACTTCGACTTCGACTTCGATTTCGATATCGATATCGACTTCGACTTCGACTTCGACTGCGATTTCGACTTCGATTTCGACTTCGACTTCGACTTCGACTTCGACTTCGACTTCGACTTCGACTTCGACTTCGACTTCGACTGCGATTTCGATTTCGATTTCGACTTCGACTTCGACTTCGACTGCGATTTCGACTTCGACTTAGACTTCGACTTCGATTTCGATTTCGACTTCGATTTCGACTTCGACTTCGACTTCGACTTCGACTTCGACTTCGACTGCGATCTCGACTTCGACTTCGACTTCGACTGCGATTTCGATTTCGATTTCGATTTCGATATCGATATCGACTTCGATTTTGATTTCGATAACGATATCGATATGGATATCGACTTCGACTTCGACTTCGACTTCGACTTCGACTGCGATTTCGACTGCGACTGCGACTTCGACTTCGACTTCGACTTCGACTTCCACTTCGACTTCGACTTCGATTTCGATATCGACTTCGATTTTGATTTCGATAACGATATCGATATCGACTTCGACTTCGATTTCGACATCGACATCGACATCGTCTTCGACTTCGACTGCGATTTCGACTTCGACTTCGACTTCGACTTCGACTTCGATTTCGATTTCGACTTCGATTTCGATTTCGATTTCGATATCGATATCGAATCGACTTCGACTTCGACTTCGATTTCGACTGCGACTGCGATTTCGACTTCGACTTCGACTTCGACTTCGACTTCGATTTCGATTTCGACTTCGACTTCGACTTCGACTTCGACTTCGACTTCGACTTCGACTTCGACTGCGATCTCGACTTCGACTTCGACTTCGTCTTCGACTTCGACTTCGACTGAGATTTCGACTTCGACTTCGACTTCGACTTCGATTTCGACATCGACATCGTCTTCGACTTCGACTACGATTTCGACTTCGACTTCGACTTCGACTTCGATTTCGATTTCGACTTCGACTTTGACTTCGATTTCGACATCGACATCGTCTTCGACTTCGACTACGATTTCGACTTCGACTTCGACTTCGACTTCGACTTCGACTTCGATTTCGTTTCGACTGCGATTTCGACCAGGACTGCGATTTCGTCTTCGACTTCGACTTCGACTGCGATTTCGACTTCGACTTAGACTTCGATTTCGATTTCGACTTCGACTTCGATTTCGATTTCGTCTTCGACTTCGATTTCGATTTCGACTTCGATTTCGAATTCGATTTCGATATCGATATCGATATCGACTTCGACTGCGACTTCGACTTCGACTGCGATTTCGACTTCGACTTCGACTTCGTCTTCGACTTCGACTTCGACTGCGATTTCGACTTCGACTTAGACTTCGATTTCGATTTCGACTTCGACTTAGACTTCGACTTCGACTTCGACTTCGACTTCGACTGCGATTTCGACTTCGATTTCGATTTCGTCTTCGACTTCGATTTCGATTTCGTCTTCGACTTCGATTTCGATATCGACTTCGATTTCGATTTCGATTTCGATATCGATATCGAATCGACTTCGACTTCGACTTCGATTTCGATATCGATATCGACTTCGACTTCGACTTCGACTGCGATTTCGACTTCGATTTCGACTTCGACTTCGACTTCGACTTCGACTTCGACTTCGACTTCGACTTCGATTTCGATATCGACTTCGATTTTGATTTCGATAACGATATCGATATCGACTTCGACTTCGATTTCGACATCGACATCGTCTTCGACTTCGACTGCGATTTCGACTTCGACTTCGACTTCGACTTCGACTTCGATTTCGATATCGACTTCGATTTCGATTTCGATTTCGATATCGATATCGATATCGAATCGACTTCGACTTCGACTTCGACTTCGATTTCGACTTCGACTTCGACTTCGATTTCGACATCGACATCGTCTTCGACTTCGACTACGATTTCGACTTCGACTTCGACTTCGACTTCGATTTCGATTTCGTTTTCGTTTCGACTGCGATTTCGACTTCGACTTCGACTTCGACTTCGACTGCGATTTCGACTTCGACTTAGACTTCGATTTCGATTTCGACTTCGACTTCGATTTCGATTTCGTCTTCGACTTCGATTTCGATTTCGACTTCGATTTCGATTTCGATATCGATATCGATATCGACTTCGACTGCGACTTCGACTTCGACTTCGACTGCGATTTCGACTTCGACTTCGACTTCGTCTTCGACTTCGACTTCGACTGCGATTTCGACTTAGACTTCGATTTCGATTTCGACTTCGACTTAGACTTCGATTTCGATTTCGACTTCGACTTCGATTTCGATTTCGATAACGATATCGATATCGATATCGACTTCGACATCGACTTCGACTTCGACTTCGACTGCGATTTCGACTGCGACTGCGACTTCGACTTCGACTTCGACTTCGACTTCGACTTCGACTTCGACTTCGACTTCGACTTCGACTTCGACTTCGACTGCGATTTCGATTTCGATTTCGTCTTCGACTTCGATTTCGATTTCGACTTCGATTTCGACTTCGACTTCGATTTCGATTTCGACTGCGATTTCGACTTCGACTTCGATTTCGATTTCGTCTTCGACTTCGATTTCGATTTCGACTTCGATTTCGACTTCGACTTCGACTTCGACTTCGACTTCGACTGCGATCTCGACTTCGACTTCGACTTCGTCTTCGACTTCGTCTTCGACTTCGACTTCGACTGCGATTTCGACTTCGACTTCGACTTCGACTTCGATTTCGACATCGACATCGTCTTCGACTTCGACTACGATTTCGACTTCGACTTCGACTTCGACTTCGATTTCGATTTCGACTTCGACTTTGACTTCGATTTCGACATCGACATCGTCTTCGACTTCGACTACGATTTCGACTTCGACTTCGACTTCGACTTCGACTTCGACTTCGATTTCGTTTCGACTGCGATTTCGACCAGGACTGCGATTTCGTCTTCGACTTCGACTTCGACTGCGATTTCGACTTCGACTTAGACTTCGATTTCGATTTCGACTTCGACTTCGATTTCGATTTCGTCTTCGACTTCGATTTCGATTTCGACTTCGATTTCGATTTCGATTTCGATTTCGATATCGATATCGACTTCGACTGCGACTTCGACTTCGACTGCGATTTCGACTTCGACTTCGACTTCGTCTTCGACTTCGACTTCGACTGCGATTTCGACTTCGACTTAGACTTCGATTTCGATTTCGACTTCGACTTAGACTTCGATTTCGATTTCGACTTCGACTTCGATTTCGATTTCGTCTTCGACTTCGATTTCGATTTCGTCTTCGACTTCGATTTCAAAATCGACTTCGATTTTGATTTCGATAACGATATCGATATCGATATCGACTTCGACTTCGACTTCGACTTCGACTGCGATTTCGACTGCGACTGCGACTTCGACTTCGACTTCGACTTCGACTTCGACTTCGACTTCGACTTCGACTTCGACTTCGACTTCGACTTCGACTTCGACTTCGACTTCGACTTCGACTTCGACTTCGACTTCGACTTCGACTTCGACTTCGACTTCGACTTCGACTTCGACTTCGACTTCGACTTCGACTTCGACTGCGATTTCGATTTCGATTTCGTTTTCGACTTCGATTTCGATTTCGACTTCGATTTCGACTTCGACTTCGACTTCGACTTCGACTTCGTCTTCGACTTCGACTTCGACTGCGATTTCGACTTCGACTTAGACTTCGATTTCGATTTCGTCTTCGACTTCGACTGCGACTGCGATTTCGACTGCGACTGCGATTTCGACTTCGACTTCGACTTCGACTTCGACTTCGACTTCGACTTCGACTTCGACTGCGATTTCGACTTCGACTTAGACTTCGATTTCGATTTCGACTTCGACTTCGACTTCGATTTCGATTTCGTCTTCGACTTCGATTTCAATATCGACTTCGATTTTGATTTCGATAACGATATCGATATCGACTGCGATTTCGATTTCGATATCGATATCGATTTCGACTTCGATTTCGACATCGACATCGTCTTCGACTTCGACTGCGATTTCGACTTCGACTTCGACTTCGATTTCGATATCGACTTCGATTTCGATTTCGATTTCGATATCGATATCGAATCGACTTCGACTTCGACTTCGATTTCGATATCGATATCGACTTCGACTTCGACTTCGACTGCGATTTCGACTTCGATTTCGACTTCGACTTCGACTTCGACTTCGATTTCGATATCGACTTCGATTTTGATTTCGATAACGATATCGATATCGACTTCGACTTCGACTTCGACTTCGACTTCGACTTCGATTTCGATATCGACTTCGATTTCGATTTCGATTTCGATATCGATATCGAATCGACTTCGACTTCGACTTCGACTTCGACTTCGATTTCGACTTCGATTTCGATATCGATATCGACTTCGACTTCGACTTCGACTTCGACTTCGACTGCGATTTCGACTTCGACTTAGACTTCGATTTCGATTTCGACTTCGATTTCGATATCGATATCGACATCGACATCGTCTTCGACTTCGACTGCGATTTCGACTTCGACTTCGACTTCGACTTCGACTTCGATTTCGATATCGACTTCGACTTCGATTTCGATTTCGCCTTCGACTTCGATTTCGATTTCGACTTCGATTTCGATTTCGATTTCGATTTCGATATCGATATCGATATCGACTTCGACTGCGACTTCGACTTCGACTGCGATTTCGACTTCGACTTCGACTTCGTCTTCGACTTCGACTTCGACTTCGATTTTGATTTCGATAACGATATCGATATCGACTTCGACTTCGATTTCGACATCGACATCGTCTTCGACTTCGACTGCGATTTCGACTTCGACTTCGACTTCGACTTCGACTTCGACTTCGATTTCGATATCGATATCGACTTCGACTTCCACTTCGACTTCGACTTCGATTTCGACTTCGATTTCGATATCGATATCGACTTCGACTTCGACTTCGACTTCGACTGCGATTTCGACTTCGACTTAGACTTCGATTTCGATTTCGACTTCGACTTCGATTTCGATTTCGTCTTCGACTTCGATTTCGATTTCGTCTTCGACTTCGATTTCAAAATCGACTTCGATTTTGATTTCGATAACGATATCGATATCGATATCGACTTCGACTTCGACTTCGACTTCGACTGCGATTTCGACTGCGACTGCGACTTCGACTTCGACTTCGACTTCGACTTCGACTTCGACTTCGACTTCGACTTCGACTTCGACTTCGACTTCGACTTCGACTTCGACTTCGACTTCGACTTCGACTTCGACTTCGACTTCGACTTCGACTTCGACTTCGACTTCGACTTCGACTTCGACTTCGACTTCGACTTCGACTGCGATTTCGATTTCGATTTCGTTTTCGACTTCGATTTCGATTTCGACTTCGATTTCGACTTCGACTTCGACTTCGACTTCGACTTCGTCTTCGACTTCGACTTCGACTGCGATTTCGACTTCGACTTAGACTTCGATTTCGATTTCGTCTTCGACTTCGACTGCGACTGCGATTTCGACTGCGACTGCGATTTCGACTTCGACTTCGACTTCGACTTCGACTTCGACTTCGACTTCGACTTCGACTTCGACTGCGATTTCGACTTCGACTTAGACTTCGATTTCGATTTCGACTTCGACTTCGACTTCGATTTCGATTTCGTCTTCGACTTCGATTTCAATATCGACTTCGATTTTGATTTCGATAACGATATCGATATCGACTGCGATTTCGATTTCGATATCGATATCGATTTCGACTTCGATTTCGACATCGACATCGTCTTCGACTTCGACTGCGATTTCGACTTCGACTTCGACTTCGATTTCGATATCGACTTCGATTTCGATTTCGATTTCGATATCGATATCGAATCGACTTCGACTTCGACTTCGATTTCGATATCGATATCGACTTCGACTTCGACTTCGACTGCGATTTCGACTTCGATTTCGACTTCGACTTCGACTTCGACTTCGATTTCGATATCGACTTCGATTTTGATTTCGATAACGATATCGATATCGACTTCGACTTCGACTTCGACTTCGACTTCGACTTCGATTTCGATATCGACTTCGATTTCGATTTCGATTTCGATATCGATATCGAATCGACTTCGACTTCGACTTCGACTTCGACTTCGATTTCGACTTCGATTTCGATATCGATATCGACTTCGACTTCGACTTCGACTTCGACTTCGACTGCGATTTCGACTTCGACTTAGACTTCGATTTCGATTTCGACTTCGATTTCGATATCGATATCGACATCGACATCGTCTTCGACTTCGACTGCGATTTCGACTTCGACTTCGACTTCGACTTCGACTTCGATTTCGATTTCGACTTCGACTTCGATTTCGATTTCGTCTTCGACTTCGATTTCGATTTCGACTTCGATTTCGATTTCGATTTCGATTTCGATATCGATATCGATATCGACTTCGACTGCGACTTCGACTTCGACTGCGATTTCGACTTCGACTTCGACTTCGTCTTCGACTTCGACTTCGACTTCGATTTTGATTTCGATAACGATATCGATATCGACTTCGACTTCGATTTCGACATCGACATCGTCTTCGACTTCGACTGCGATTTCGACTTCGACTTCGACTTCGACTTCGACTTCGACTTCGATTTCGATATCGATATCGACTTCGACTTCGACTTCGACTTCGACTTCGATTTCGACTTCGATTTCGATATCGATATCGACTTCGACTTCGACTTCGACTTCGACTGCGATTTCGACTTCGACTTAGACTTCGATTTCGATTTCGACTTCGACTTCGATTTCGATTTCGTCTTCGACTTCGATTTCGATTTCGACTTCGATTTCGATTTCGATTTCGATATCGATATCGATATCGACTTCGACTGCGACTTCGACTTCGACTGCGATTTCGACTTCGACTTCGACTGCGATTTCGACTTCGACTTAGACTTCGATTTCGATTTCGACTTCGACTTAGACTTTGATTTCGATTTCGACTTCGACTTCGATTTCGATTTCGATAACGATATCGATATCGATATCGACTTCGACATCGACTTCGACTTCGACTTCGACTGCGATTTCGACTGCGACTGCGACTTCGACTTCGACTTCGACTTCGACTTCGACTTCGACTTCGACTTCGACTTCGACTTCGACTTCGACTGCGATTTCGATTTCGATTTCGATTTCGACTTCGACTTCGACTTCGACTGCGATTTCGACTTCGACTTAGACTTCGATTTCGATTTCGACTTCGACTTCGATTTCGTCTTCGACTTCGATTTCAATATCGACTTCGATTTTGATTTCGATAACGATATCGATATCGATATCGACTTCGACTTCGACTTCGACTTCGACTGCGATTTCGACTGCGACTGCGACTTCGACTTCGACTTCGACTTCGACTTCGACTTCGACTTCGACTTCGACTGCGATTTCGATTTCGATTTCGTCTTCGACTTCGATTTCGATTTCGACTTCGATTTCGACTTCGACTTCGATTTCGATTTCGACTGCGATTTCGACTTCGACTTCGATTTCGATTTCGACTTCGATTTCGACTTCGACTTCGACTTCGACTTCGACTTCGACTTCGACTGCGATCTCGACTTCGACTTCGACTTCGTCTTCGACTTCGACTTCGACTGCGATTTCGACTTCGACTTCGACTTCGACTTCGATTTCGACATCGACATCGTCTTCGACTTCGACTTCGATTTCGATTTCGACTTCGACTTTGACTTCGATTTCGACATCGACATCGTCTTCGACTTCGACTACGATTTCGACTTCGACTTCGACTTCGACTTCGATTTCGATTTCGTTTTCGTTTCGACTGCGATTTCGACCAGGACTGCGATTTCGACTTCGACTTCGACTTCGACTTCGACTTCGACTGCGATTTCGACTTCGACTTAGACTTCGATTTCGATTTCGACTTCGACTTCGATTTCGATTTCGTCTTCGACTTCGATTTCGACTTCGATTTCGATTTCGATTTCGATATCGATATCGATATCGACTTCGACTGCGACTTCGACTTCGACTGCGCTTTTGACTTCGACTTCGACTTCGTCTTCGACTTCGACTTCGACTGCGATTTCGACTTCGACTTAGACTTCGATTTCGATTTCGACTTCGACTTAGACTTCGATTTCGATTTCGACTTCGACTTCGATTTCGATTTCGTCTTCGACTTCGATTTCGATTTCGTCTTCGACTTCGATTTCAATATCGACTTCGATTTTGATTTCGATAACGATATCGATATCGATATCGACTTCGACTTCGACTTCGACTTCGACTTCGACTTCGACTGCGATTTCGATTTCGATTTCGTCTTCGACTTCGATTTCGATTTCGACTTCGATTTCGATTTCGACTTCGACTTCGACTTCGACTTCGTCTTCGACTTCGACTTCGATTTCGATATCGACTTCGATTTCGATTTCGATTTCGATATCGATATCGAATCGACTTCGACTTCGACTTCGATTTCGATATCGACTTCGACTTCGACTTCGACTTCGACTTCGATTTCGACTTCGACTTCGACTTCGATTTCGACATCGACATTGTCTTCGACTTCGACTGCGATTTCGACTTCGACTTCGACTTCGACTTCGACTTCGATTTCGATATCGACTTCGATTTCGATTTCGATTTCGATATCGATATCGAATCGACTTCGACTTCGACTTCGATTTCGATATCGATATCGACTTCGACTTCGACTTCGACTTCGACTTCGACTTCGACTCCGATATCGACTTCGACTGCGATTTCGACTTCGATTTCGACTTCGACTTCGACTTCGACTTCGATTTCGATATCGACTTCGATTTTGATTTCGATAACGATATCGATATCGACTTCGACTTCGACTTCGACTTCGACTTCGATTTCGATATCGACTTCGATTTCGATTTCGATTTCGATATCGATATCGAATCGACTTCGACTTCGACTTCGACTTCGACTTCGATTTCGACTTCGATTTCGATATCGATATCGACTTCGACTTCGACTTCGACTTCGACTTCGACTGCGATTTCGACTTCGACTTAGACTTCGGTTTCGATATCGACTTCGACTTCGACTTCGACTTCGACTTCGACTTCGACTCCGATATCGACTTCGACTGCGATTTCGACTTCGACTTCGACATCGTCTTCGACTTCGACTGCGATTTCGACTTCGACTTCGACTCCGATATCGACTTCGATTTCGACATCGACATCGTCTTCGACTTCGACTGCGATTTCGACTTCGACTTCGACTTCGACTTCGACTTCGATTTCGATATCGATATCGACTTCGACTTCGACTTCGACTTCGACTTCGACTGCGATTTCGACTTCGATTTCGACTTCGACTTCGACTTCGACTTCGATTTCGATATCGACTTCGATTTTGATTTCGATAACGATATCGATATCGACTTCGACTTCGACTTCGACTTCGACTTCGATTTCGATATCGACTTCGATTTCGATTTCGATATCGATATCGAATCGACTTCGACTTCGACTTCGACTTCGACTTCGATTTCGACTTCGATTTCGATATCGATATCGACTTCGACTTCGACTTCGACTTCGACTTCGACTGCGATTTCGACTTCGACTTAGACTTCGATTTCGATTTCGACTTCGATTTCGATATCGATATCGACATCGACATGGTCTTCGACTTCGACTGCGATTTCGACTTCGACTTCGACTTCGACTTCGACTTCGATTTCGATATCGACTTCGACTTCGATTTCGATTTCGTCTTCGACTTCGATTTCGATTTCGACTTCGATTTCGACATCGACATCGTCTTCGACTTCGACTGCGATTTCGACTTCGACTTCGACTTCGACTTCGATTTCGATTTCGATATCGATATCGATATCGACTTCGACTGCGACTTCGACTTCGACTGCGATTTCGACTTCGACTTCGACTTCGTCTTCGACTTCGACTTCGACTTCGATTTTGATTTCGATAACGATATCGATATCGACTTCGACTTCGATTTCGACATCGACATCGTCTTCGACTTCGACTGCGATTTCGACTTCGACTTCGACTTCGACTTCGACTTCGATTTCGATATCGATATCGACTTCGACTTCGACTTCGACTTCGACTTCGACTTCGACTGCGATTTCGACTGCGACTGCGACTTCGACTTCGACTTCGACTTCGACTTCGACTTCGACTTCGACTTCGACTTCGACTTCGACTTCGACTTCGACTTCGACTGCGATTTCGATTTCGATTTCGTCTTCGACTTCGATTTCGATTTCGACTTCGACTTCGACTTCGACTTTGATTTCGATTTCGACTGCGATTTCGACTTCGACTTCGATTTCGATTTCGTCTTCGACTTCGATTTCGATTTCGACTTCGATTTCGACTTCGACTTCGACTTCGACTTCGACTGCGATCTCGACTTCGACTTCGACTTCGTCTTCGACTTCGATTTCGATTTCGACTTCGATTTCGATTTCGATTTCGATTTCGATATCGATATCGATATCGACTTCGACTGCGACTTCGACTTCGACTGCGATTTCGACTTCGACTTCGACTTCGTCTTCGACTTCGACTTCGACTTCGATTTTGATTTCGATAACGATATCGATATCGACTTCGACTTCGATTTCGACATCGACATCGTCTTCGACTTCGACTGCGATTTCGACTTCGACTTCGACTTCGACTTCGACTTCGATTTCGATATCGATATCGACTTCGACTTCGACTTCGACTTCGACTTCGATTTCGACTTCGATTTCGATATCGATATCGACTTCGACTTCGACTTCGACTTCGACTGCGATTTCGATTTCGACTTCGATTTCGATTTCGATTTCGATTTCGATATCGATATCGATATCGACTTCGACTGCGACTTCGACTTCGACTGCGATTTCGACTTCGACTTCGACTGCGATTTCGACTTCGACTTAGACTTCGATTTCGATTTCGACTTCGACTTAGACTTCGATTTCGATTTCGACTTCGACTTCGATTTCGACTTCGACTTAGACTTCGATTTCGATTTCGACTTCGACTTCGATTTCGTCTTCGACTTCGATTTCAATATCGACTTCGATTTTGATTTCGATAACGATATCGATATCGATATCGACTTCGACATCGACTTCGACTTCGACTTCGACTGCGATTTCGACTGCGACTGCGACTTCGACTTCGACTTCGACTTCGACTTCGACTTCGACTGCGATTTCGACTTCGACTTAGACTTCGATTTCGATTTCGACTTCGACTTCGATTTCGTCTTCGACTTCGATTTCAATATCGACTTCGATTTTGATTTCGATAACGATATCGATATCGATATCGACTTCGACTTCGACTTCGACTTCGACTTCGACTTCGACTGCGATTTCGACTGCGACTGCGACTTCGACTTCGACTTCGACTTCGACTTCGACTTCGACTTCGACTTCGACTTCGACTTCGACTTCGACTTCGACTTCGACTGCGATTTCGATTTCGATTTCGTCTTCGACTTCGATTTCGATTTCGACTTCGATTTCGACTTCGACTTCGATTTCGATTTCGACTGCGATTTCGACTTCGACTTCGATTTCGATTTCGTCTTCGACTTCGATTTCGATTTCGACTTCGATTTCGACTTCGACTTCGACTTCGACTTCGACTTCGACTTCGACTGCGATTTCGACTTCGACTTCGACTTCGACTTCGATTTCGACATCGACATCGTCTTCGACTTCGACTTCGATTTCGATTTCGACTTCGACTTTGACTTCGATTTCGACATCGACATCGTCTTCGACTTCGACTACGATTTCGACTTCGACTTCGACTTCGACTTCGATTTCGATTTCGTTTTCGTTTCGACTGCGATTTCGACCAGGACTGCGATTTCGACTTCGACTTCGACTTCGACTTCGACTTCGACTGCGATTTCGACTTCGACTTAGACTTCGATTTCGATTTCGACTTCGACTTCGATTTCGATTTCGTCTTCGACTTCGATTTCGATTTCGACTTCGATTTTGATTTCGATTTCGATATCGATATCGATATCGACTTCGACTGCGACTTCGACTTCGACTGCGATTTCGACTTCGACTTCGACTTCGTCTTCGACTTCGACTTCGACTGCGATTTCGACTTCGACTTAGACTTCGATTTCGATTTCGACTTCGACTTAGACTTCGATTTCGATTTCGACTTCGACTTCGATTTCGATTTCGTCTTCGACTTCGTTTTCGATTTCGTCTTCGACTTCGATTTCAATATCGACTTCGATTTTGATTTCGATAACGATATCGATATCGATATCGACTTCGACTTCGACTTCGACTTCGACTTCGACTTCGACTTCGACTTCGACTTCGACTTCGACTTGCGATTTCGATTTCGATTTCGTCTTCGACTTCGATTTCGATTTCGACTTCGATTTCGATTTCGACTTCGACTTCGACTTCGACTTCGTCTTCGACTTCGACTTCGACTTCGATATCGACTTCGATTTCGATTTCGATTTCGATATCGATTTCGATTCGACTTCGACTTCGACTTCGATTTCGATATCGACTTCGACTTCGACTTCGACTTCGACTTCGATTTCGACTTCGACTTCGACTTCGATTTCGACATCGACTTCGACTTCGACTTCGACTGCGATTTCGACTTCGACTTCGACTTCGACTTCGACTTCGATTTCGATATCGACTTCGATTTCGATTTCGATTTCGATATCCATATCGATATCGACTTCGACTTCGACTTCGACTTCGACTTCGACTTCGACTTCGACTTCGACTTCGACTTCGACTTCGACTTCGACTTCGATTTCGACATCGACTTCGACTTCGATTTCGATTTCGATTTGGACTTCGACTTCGACTTCGACTTCGACTTCGATTTCGATTTCGACTTCGATTTCGATTTCGATTTCGATATCCATATCGATTTCGACTTCGACTTCGATTTCGATTTCGAGCTTCGATTCGATTTCAATTTGGACTTCGATTTTGACTTCGATTTCGATATGGATTTCGAAATCGACTTCGACTTCGATTTCGACTTCCACTTCGACTTCGACTTCGACTTCGACTTCGACTTCGACTTTAATTCGATTTTGATTTCGACTTCGACTTCGATTCGATTTCGATTTCGACTTCGACTTCGATTTCGACTTCGACTTCGACTTCGACATCGTCTTCGACTTCCACTTCGATTTCGATTTCGACTTCGATTTCGATTTCGATTTCGATATCGATTTCGATTTCGACTTCGACTTCGACTTCGACTTCGACTTCGACTTCGACTTCGACTCGACTTCGACTTCGATTTCGATTTCGACTTCGACTGCGATTTCGACTTCGATTTCGATTTCGACTTCGACTTCGATTTCGACTTCGACTTCGACTTCGACTTCGACTTCGACTTCGACTTCGACTTCGACTTCGACTTCGACTTCGACTTCGATTTCGACTTTGATTTCGACTTCGACTTCGACTTCGATTTCGACTTCGACTTCGACTTCGACTTCGATTTCGACATCGATCTTCGACTTCGATTTCGATTTCGATTTCGACTTCGACTTCGACTTCGACTTCGATTTCGATTTCGATTTCGACTTCGATTTCGACTTCGACTTGATTTCAACTTCGACTTCAATTTCGACTTCGACTTCGACATCGACTTCGATATCGACTTCGACTTCGATTTCGACTTCGATTTCGACTTCGACTTCGACTTCGACTTCGACTTCGATTTCGATTTCGACTTCGACTTCGACTTCGATTTCGACTTCGATTTCGATTTCGACTTCGACTTCGACTTCGACTTCGATATCGACATCGACTTCGACTTCGACTTCGACTTCGACTGCGATTTCGACTTCGACTTCGACTTCGACTTCGACTTCGACTTCGACTTCGATTTCGATTTCGACTTCGACTTCGATTTCGATATCGACTTCGATTTCGATTTCGATTTCGATTTCGATTTCGACTTCGACTTCGACTTCGACTTCGACTTCGATTTCGACTTCGACTTCGACTTCGACTTCGACTTCGATTTCGACTTCGACTTCGATTTCGACTTCGACTTCGACTTCGATTTCGATTTCGACTTCGACTTCGACTTCGATTTCGATTTCGACTTCGACTTCGATTTCGATTTCGACTTCGATTTCGATTTCGACTTCGACTTCGACTTCGATTTCGATTTCGACTTCGACTTCGATTTCGACTTCGACTTCGACTTCGACTTCGATTTCGACTTCGACTTCGATTTCGATTTCGACTTCGACTTCGACTTCGATTTCGACTTCGATTTCGACTTCGATTTCGATTTCGATTTCGACTTCGACTTCGACTTCGATTTCGATTTCGATTTCGACTTCGACTTCGATTTCGATTTCGACTTCGACTTCGATTTCGATATCGACTTCGACTTCGACTTCGATTTCGATTTCGACTTCGATTTCGACTTCGACTTCGACTTCGACTTCGACTTCGATTTCGACTTCGACTTCGACTTCGATTTCGACTTCGACTTCGATTTCGATTTCGACTTCGATTTCGATTTCGATATCGATTTCGATTTCGATTTCGACTTCGACTTCGACTTCGACTTCGACTTCGACTTCGACTTCGATTTCGATTTCGACTTCGATTTCGATTTCGATTTCGACTTCGATTTCGATTCGACTTCGACTTCGACTTCGATTTCGATTTCGATATCGACTTCGATTTCGATTTCGATTTCGACTTCGATTTCGATTTCGATTTCGACTTCGACTTCGATTTCGACTTCGACTTCGACTTCGATTTCGATTTCGATTTCGACTTCGACTTCGACTTCGACTTCGACATCGTCTTCGACTTCGACTTCGACTGCGACTGCGATTTCGACTTCGACTTCGACTTCGACTTCGACTTCGACTTCGACTTCGACTTCGACTTCGACTTCGACTTCGATTTCGACTTCGACTTCGACTTCGATTTCGATTTCGACTTCGATTTCGACTTCGACTTCGACTTCGATTTCGACTTCGATTTCGACTTCGATTTCGATTTCGATTTCGACTTCGACTTCGACTTCGACTTCGACTTCGACTTCGACTTCGACTTCGACTTCGACTTCGACTTCGACTTCGATTTCGACTTCGATTTCGACTTCGACTTCGACTTCGACTTCGATTTCGATTTCGACTTCGATTTCGACTTCGATTTCGATTTCGATTTCGACTTCGACTTCGATTTCGATTTCGACTTCGACATCGACTTCGACTTCGACTTCGACTTCGACTTCGACATCGACTTCGACTTCGATTTCGATTTCGATTTGACTTCGACTTCGACATCGACTATCGATTTCGACTTCGACTTCGACTTCGACTTCGATTTCGACTTCGATTTCGACTTCGACTTCGACTTCGACTTCGACTTCGATTTCGACTTCGACTTCGACTTCGACTTCGATTTCGATTTCGATTTCGACTTCGACTTCGACTTCGACTTCGACTTCGATTTCGATTTCGACTTCGACTTCGACTTCGATTTCGATTTCGACTTCGACTTCGATTTCGATTTCGATTTCGATCTTCGACTTCGACTTCGACTTCGATTTCGACTTCGACTTCGACTTCGACTTCGACTTCGACTTCGACTTCGATTTCGACTTCGATTTTGATTTCGATTTCGATTTCGACTTCGATTTCGATTTCGATTTCGACTTCGACTTCGACTTCGACTTCGATTTCGACTTCGACTTCGATTTCGACTTCGATTTCGATTTCGATTTCGACTTCGACTTCGACTTCGACTTCGACTTCGACTTCGACTTCGACTTCGATTTCGATTTCGATTTCGACTTCGATTTCGATTTCGACTTCGACTTCGATTTCGATTTCACTTCGACTTCGATTTCGATTTCGATTTCGACTTCGACTTCGACATCGACATCGACTTCGACTTCGACTTCGACTTCGACTTCGACTGCGATTTCGACTTCGACTTCGACTTCGACTTCGACTTCGATTTCGACTTCGACTTCGACTTCGACTTCGACTTCGACTTCGACTTCGATTTCGACTTCGACTTCGACTTCGACTTCGACTTCGATTTCGACTTCGATTTCGACTTCGATTTCTGATTTCGACTATCGACTTCGACTTCGACTTCGACTTCGACTTCGACTTCGATTTCGATTTCGATTTCGACTTCGATTTCGATTTCGATTTCGATTTCGACTTCGACTTCGACTTGGATTTCGATTTCGATATCGACTTCGACTTCGACTTCGATTTCGATTTCGATATCGACTTCGACTTCGACTTCGATTTCGACTTCGACTTCGACTTCGACTTCGATTTCGACTTCGACTTCGACTTCGACTGCGACTGCGACTTCGACTGCGACTTCGACTTCGACTTCGACTTTGACTTGACTTCGACTTTGACTTGGATTTCGACTTCGATTTTGACTTCGACTTCGATTTCGACTTCGACTTCGACTTCGACTTCGACTTCGATTTCGACTTCGACTGTGACTTCGACTTCGACTTGGACTTCGACTTCGACTTCGACTTCGACTTCGACTTGGACTTCGACTTCGACTTCGACTTCGCACTTCGACTTCGATTTGGATTTCGATTTGGACTTCGACTTCGACTTGGATTTCGACTTTGACTTCGACTTCGACTTCGACTTCGACTTCGACTTTGACTTCGACTTCGACTTCGACTTCGATTTCGACTTCGACTTGGACTTCGATTTCGACTTCGACTTCGACTTCGACTTCGACTTCGACTTCGACTTAGACTTCGACTTTGATTTCGACTTCGACTTCGACTTCGATTTCGACTTCGACTTCGACTTCGACTTGGACTTCGACTTCTGACTTCAACTTCGACTTCGACTTCGACTTCGACTTCGACTTCGACTTCGACTTCTGACTTCGACTTCGACTTTGACTTCGACTTCGACTTCGACTTCGACTTCGACTTTGACTTCGACTTCGACTTGCACTTCGACTTCGACTTCGATTTTGACTTCCACTTCGATTTCTACTTCGACTTCGGACTTCGATTTTTTTATGACTTCCACTTCGATTTCGATTTCGACATCGATTTGGACTTGGACTTCGACTTTGACTTCCATGACTTCGACTTCGACTTCGACTTCTGACTTCTTGATTTCGACTTCAACTTCTGACATCGACTTCGACTTCCTGACTTCGACTTCTTGACTTCGAAATCGACTTCTGACTTCGACTTCGACTTCGACTTCTGACTTCGACTTCGACATCGACTTCGATTCTTCTTGACTTCCTGACTTCTTGACTTCGACCTCTGACTTTGACTTCGACTTCGACTTCTTGACTTCTTGACTTCTTGACTTCTTGACTTCTTGACTTCTGACTTCTGACTTCTCTGACTTCGACTTCTTGACTTCGACTTCGAATTTCTTGACTTCTTGACTTCTTGACTTCGACTTCTGACTTCTTGACTTCTTGACTTCGATTTCTGACTTCTTGACTTCTTGACTTCGACTTTGACTTCTTGACTTCGACTTGAGAATACTCGACTTAGACTTTGACTTTTGACTTCGATTTCGACTTCGACTTCGACTTCGACTTCGACTTCGACTTTTTGATTTTTATCTCAATTTCAATCTTCGATTTCAATTTTGATTTTGATTTTGATTTTGATTTCAAT
Organism: Drosophila leonis; assembly: GCA_035045365.1. Lineage (NCBI taxonomy): Eukaryota > Metazoa > Arthropoda > Insecta > Diptera > Drosophilidae > Drosophila > Drosophila leonis. Next base: position 70,027 of record JAWNPC010000031.1, on the reverse strand, counting down.
TTTGATTTCAACTTCGATTTCAATTTCAACTTCAATTTCTATTTTTACTTCCACTTTGATTTCGATTTTGTTTTCCACTTCAACTTCGATTTCGACTTCGACTGTAGACTTCTATTTCTATTTCTACTTCCACTTGGTCTTCGACTTCGATATCCACTTCAACTTCAACTTCAATTTCGATTTTAATTTCTACTTCAATTTCGATTTCTACTATCGATTTCGACTTCAATTTCGATTTTGATTTGATTTCGATTTCGATTTCGACTTCCACTTCGACTCCGACTTCCACTTCGACTTCGATTTGGACTTCCATTTGGACTTCCACTTCGACTTCGACTTCGACTTCGACTTCGACTTCATATTTCGATTTCAACTTCAATTTTGATATTTGATTTCGATTTTGATCTTCCATTTCGATTTCCATTTCGATTTTAGATTTTGACTTCGACTTCTGACTTCGACTCCGACTTCGACTTCCGATTTCGACTTCGACTTTGATTTTGATTCATTGACTTCGACTTCGACTTCGACTTCGACTTCGACTTCGACTTCGTCTTCTTATTTCGTCTTCTACTTCGTCTTCCACTTCGACTTCGACTTCGACTTTGATTTCGATTTCGACTTCGATATCCACACCGGATATCGACTTCGACTTCGACATGGATTTCGACTTCGATTTCGACTTTGATTTGGATTTTCGACTTTGTTGACTTCGACTTCGACTTCCACTTCGACTTTGATTTCCACTTCGACTTCCACTTTGACTTCCAATTCGACTTTCACTTCGACTTCCACTTCTACTTCGACTTTGACTTCTATTTCGATTTCCACTTCGATTCCGACTTCGACTTCCATTTCGACTTCCATTTCGACTTCCACTTCGACTTCGACTTCGAATTCTACTTCGATTTTGATATCGAATTTGATTTCGATTTCAATTTCGACTTCGATTTCTACTTCTACTTCTACTTCGACCTTTCGACTCCGGACTTCCATTTCGATTTCTATATCGATTTCTAATTCGATTTCGATTTCTGACTTCGATTCCTATATCCATTTCGACTATTCGACTATTCGACTATCGACTTCGATTGCGACTTCGACTTCGACTCCTTTACATTCTACTTCCACTTCGATTTCGATTTTGACTTCCATTTTGACTTCTACTCCGACTCCTGATTTCGATTTTTATTTCGACTTCTATTTCGACTTCTATATCGACTTGGACTTTTATTTCTACTTCGACTTCGACTTCGACTGCGATTTCGACTTCAACTTCAATTTCGATTTCAATTGCAATATCGGATTTCAATTTCGACTCCTACTTCGACTTCGATTTCAACTTCGATTTCGACTTCGATTTCAATATCGATATCGACTTCGATTTGGATTTGGATTTCTACTTCTATTTTGATTCCGACTTCGACTTCCACTTCGACTTCCACTTCGACTTCTTTGACTTCCACTTCGACTTTGATTTCGATTTCGATCTTTAACTTTGACTTCCATTTCGATTTCCACTTCGACTTTTGATTCTTTTGATCTTTGATTTTTGAATTTGACTTCGATTTCGACTTCGACTATCGACTTCTACTTCGACTTCCACTTCGACTTCTTATTGCGACTTCGACTTCCACTTCTGATTTTTCACTTCGACTTCGACTTCGATCTTTTGATTTCTTTACTTCGACTTCGACTTCGATCTTCAATGATTCGACTATCGATATCGATATTGAGTACGATTTCTGTATTTCGACTTCGATTCCGACTTCGATTTCGTTTTCAATATCGATTATCTTGATTTCTTTGATATGGATTTCGATTTCTGATCTTCGATTCCGATTTCGATCATTTGATTTCAATTTCAATTTCGATTTTAATTTTTCTTCGATTTCTTAATTTCTTTAATTTCTTAATATCGATTTCTTGATTTTTTGATTTTGATCATTGATTTCGTTTTCGATTTCTAATTTTCATTATTCGATCTTCGATTTCGATTTCGATTTGGATTTGGAATACAATTTCGATCATTCGATTTCCATTTCGATTTCGATTTCTTGATTTTGATTTTTTGATTTTCAGATTTTCATTTTGATTTCTTGATTTCTTTTTCGACTTCGAGTTTCTAATTTCGTTTGTTGATTTTTTTGATTTTTATTTCGATTTTGATTTCGATTTCTTGATTTCCATTTCGATATTTCTAATTTCAATTTTCGATTTCTGATTTCGATTTCGATTTCTTGATTTCAATTTCAATTTCGATTTCAATTTCGATTTTGATTTCTAATTTCTGATTCCTGACTTCGATTTCTTAATTTCAATTTCGACTTGCGACTTTGATTTCAATTTCTGATTTCTAATTTTGATTTTGATATTTTTTGATTTCTAATTTTAGATTTCATTTCAAATTGCATTTTTGATTTTCAATTTCGATTTTTAGATTTCGATTGCGACTGCGATTTTGGATTTCAATTTTAATTTCTTTCATTTTGATTTCCATTTCGATTCCGATTGTCGATTTCTGATTTTCGATTTCTTGTTTGATGCAGGTGGATTTTGATATTCGAATTCCATTTCGAATTCCATTTCGAATTCCATTTGAGATTTTGATCTTTGATTTCTATTTCGATTTCGATAATTTGATTTGATTTCCATTTCAATTTCGATTTCCATTTCTGAATTCTTTGATTTCGATATTGATTTCAATTTCCATTTCGATTTCAATTTCGACTCCCAATTCGATTTCCATTTCGACTTCGATTTCGATTTCGATTTCGATATTCGATTTCGATTTCGATTTCGATTCCGATTTCGATTTCGTTTTCGATATCCATTTCGATTTTAATTTCAATTTCGATTTCGATTTCCATTTCGATTTCCATTTCGATTTTTCGATTTCATTTGATTTCCATTTCGACTTCTGCATTTCGATTTCGATTTCGATTTCGATTTCGATTTCATTTTCGATTTCGATTTCGATTGTGATATCGATTTCCACTTCGACTCCGATTTCGATTCCCGACCGGGATTTCTATTTCTGACTCCGATTTCGTGTTCAATTTCAATTTCAATTTCGATTTCGATGTCTGATTTCTTGATTTCTTAATTTCCATTTCGATTTCGATTTTCGATTTCAATTTCGATTTCAATTTCCATTGATCTTTGATTTCCATTTCGATTTCTGATTTCTTGATTTCTAATTTCTTGATTTTCAATTTTTTTTTTCTTCAATTTCTTGATTTCTTGATTTCGATTTCTTGATTTCTTGATTTCTTGATTTCTTGATGATTTCTTGATTTCGATTTTGATTTTGATTTCGATTTCTTGATTTCGGACTTTCGACTTCGACTTCGACTTCGACTTTGACTTCGACTTCGACTTCGGCTTTTGACTTCGAATTCGGACTTTGGACTCCGACTTCGACTTCGACTTCGACGTCGACTTCGGACTTCGACTTCGACTTCGGACTTCGACTTCTGGACTTCGACTTCGACTTCGACTTTGACTTCGACTTCGGACTTCGACTTCGACTTTGACTTCGGACTTCGACTTCGACTTCGACTTCTGACTTCGGACTTCGACTTCGACTTTCGACTTCGACTTCGGACTTCGGACTTCGGACTTCTAATTTCTGACTTCTACTTTCTACTCCTACTCTCTGACTTCGATTTTGACTTCCCATTTCGACTTCTACTTCCACTTCGACTTCGATTCTATTTGACTTCCACTTCGACTCTGACTTCGACATCAGACTTGGACTTGGACTTACTCTTCGACTGCGACTTCGACTGCGACTTCGACTTCGACTGCGTTTTCGACTTCGACTTCGATTTCGACTTTCGATTTCGACTTCGACTTCGACTTCGACTTCGACTTCGATTTCGACTTCGACTTCGACTTCGTCTTCGACTTCGACATCGACTTCGACTTCGACTTGGACTTGGACTTCTACTTCGACTTCGATTTCGACTTCGACTTCGACTTTGACTTCGACTTCGACTTCGATATCGACTTCGACTTTGATTTCGACTATCGATATCGATATCGACTTCGTCTTCGACTTCGACATCGACATCGTCTTCGACTTCGACTGCGACTTCGACTTCGACTTCGACTTCGACTTCGACTTCGATTTCGACTTCGATTTCGATTTCGATTTCTGATATCGATTTCGACATCGACATCGTCTTCGACTTCGACTACGATTTCGACTTCGACTTCGACTTCGACTTCGATTTCGATTTCGTTTTCGTTTTCGATATCGATATCGATTTCGATTTCGATTTTGAGTTCGACTTCGACTTCGACTTCGACTTCGACTGCGATTTCGACTTCGACTTAGACTTCGATTTCGATTTCGACTTCGACTTCGATTTCGATTTCGTCTTCGACTTCGATTTCGATTTCGACTTCGATTTCGACTTCGACTTCGACTTCGACTTCGACTTCGTCTTCGACTTAGACTTCGATTTCGATTTCGTCTTCGACTTCGACTGCGACTGCGATTTCGACTGCGACTGCGATTTCGACTTCGACTTCGACTTCGACTTCGACTTCGATTTCGATATCGACTTCGATTTTGATTTCGATAACGATATCGATATCGATATCGACTTCGACTTCGACTTCGACTTCGACTTCGACTGCGATTTCGACTCCGACTTCGACTTCGACTTCGACTTCGACTTCGACTTCGACTTCGACTTCGACTTCGACTTCGACTTCGACTTCGACTTCGACTTCGATTTCGATTTCGATTTCGTCTTCGACTTCGATTTCGATTTCGACTTCGATTTCGACGTCGACTTCGACTTCGACTTCGACTTCGTCTTCGACTTCGACTTCGACTGCGATTTCGACTTCGACTTAGACTTCGATTTCGATTTCGACTTCGACTTCGATTTCGATTTCGTCTTCGACTTCGATTTCAATATCGACTTCGATTTTGATTTCGATATCGATTTCGATTTCGACTTCGATTTCGACTTCGACTTCGACTTCGACTTCGACTTCGACTTCGACTTCGACTTCGATTTCGATTTCGTCTTCGACTTCGATTTCGATTTCGACTTCGATTTCGACTACGACTTCGACTTCGACTTCGACTTCGACTTCGACTTCGATTTCGACTTCGACTTCGACTTCGATTTCGATTTCGACTTCGACTTCGATTTCGATTTCGACTTCGACATCGATTTCGTTTTCGACTTCGACTTCGATTTCGATTTCGATATCGATATCGATATCGACTTCGACTACGACTTCGACTTCGACTTCGATTTCGACTTCGATTTCGACTTCGACTTCGACTTCGACTTCGATTTCGACTTCGATTTTGACTTCGATACTATCGATATCGACTTCGATTTCGACATCGACATCGTCTTCGACTTCGACTGCGATTTCGACTTCGACTTCGACTTCGACTTCGATATCGACTTCGATTTCGATTTCGATTTCGATATCGATATCGACTTCGACTTCGACTTCGACTTCGACTTCGATTTCGACTTCGATATCGACTTCGATTTTGATTTCGATAACGATATCGATATCGACTTCGATTTCGATTTCGACTTCGACTTCGACTTCGATTTCGACTTCGACTTCGACTTCGACTTCGATATCGACTTCGATTTCGATTTCGATTTCGATTATCGATATCGACTTCTACTTCGACTTCGACTTCGACTTCGATTTCGACTTCGACTTCGACTTCGATTTCGACATCGACATCGTCTTCGACTTCGACTACGATTTCGACTTCGACTTCGACTTCGACTTCTATTTCGATTTCGTTTTCATTTTCGATATCGATATCGATTTCGATTTCGATTTCGAGTTCGACTTCGACTTCGACTTCGACTGCGACTGCGATTTCGACCAGGACTTCGATTTCGACTTCGACTTCGACTTCGAGTTCGACTTCGACTTCGATTTCGACTTCGACTTCGACTTCGACTTCGACTTCGTCTTCGACTTCGACTTCGACTTCGACTTCGGCTTCGACTTCGACTTCGACTTCGACTTCGATTTCGAATATCGACTTCGATTTTGATTTCGATTTCGACTTCGACTTCGACTTCGACTGCGATTTCGATTTCGATTTCGTCTTCGACTTCGATTTCGATTTCGACTTCGATTTCGACTTCGACTTCGACTTCGACTTTGACTTCGTCTTCGACTTCGACTTCGACTGCGATTTCGACTTCGACTTAGACTTCGATTTCGACTTCGATTTCGACTTCGACTTCGATTTCGATTTCGTCTTCGACTTCGATTTCGATTTCGGCTGCGATTTCGACTGCGACTTCGACTTCGACTTCGACTTCGACTTCGACTTCGACTTCGACTTCGACTTCGACTTCGACTTCGACTTCGATTTCGACTTCGACTTCGACTTCGGCTTCGACTTCGACTTCGACTTCGGCTTCGACTTCGATTTCGATATCGACTTCGATTTTGATTTCGATAACGATATCGATATCGACTTCGACTTCGACTTCGACTTCGACTTCGATTTCGATATCGACTTCGATTTTGATTTCGATTTCGACTTCGATTTCGATTTCGATTTCGATATCGATATCGACTTCGACTGCGGCTTCGACTTCGACTGCGATTTCGACTTCGACTTCGACTTCGTCTTCGACTTCGACTTCGACTTCGACTGCGATTTCGATTTCGATTTCGTCTTCGACTTCGATTTCGATTTCGACTTCGAATTCGACTTCGACTTCGACTTCGACTTTGACTTCGTCTTCGACTTCGACTTCGACTGCGATTTCGACTTCGACTTAGACTTCGACTTCGGCTGCGATTTCGACTTCGACTTAGACTTCGATTTCGATTTCGACTTCGACTTCGATTTCGATTTCGTCTTCGACTTCGATTTCAATATCGACTTCGATTTTGATTTCGATAACGATATCGATATCGACTTCGACTTCGACTTCGACTTCGACTTCAGCTACGATTTCGACTGCGACTTCGACTTCGACTTCGACTTCGACTTCGACTTCGACTTCGACTTCGACTTCGACTTCGACTTCGACTTCGACTTCGACTTCGACTTCGATATCGACTTCGATTTTGATTTTGATTTCGATAACGATATCGATATCGACTTCGACTTCGACTTCGACTTCGACTTCGACTGCGATTTCGACTGCGACTGCGACTTCGACTTCGACTTCGACTTCGACTTCGACTTCGACTTCGACTTCGACTTTGACTTCGGCTTCGACTGCGATTTCGATTTCGATTTCGTCTTCGACTTCGATTTCGATTTCGACTTCGATTTCGACTTCGACTTCGACTTCGACTTTGACTTGGCTTCGACTTCGACTTCGACTTCGACTGCGATTTCGACTTCGACTTCGACTTTCGACTTCGATTTCGACTTCGACTTCGATTTCGATTTCGTCTTCGACTTCGATTTCGATTTCGACTTCGACTTCGATTTCGACTATCGACTTCGACTTCGATTTCGACCATCGACATCGTCTTCGACTTCGACTGCGATTTCGACGTCGACTTCGACTTCGACTTCGACTTCGATATCGACTTTGATTTCGATTTCGATTTCGATATCGATATCGAATCGACTTCGACTTCGACTTCGATTTCGATTTCGATATCGATATCGACTTCGACTTCGACTTCGACTTCGACTTCGACTTCGATTTCGACTTCGACTTCGACTTCGATTTCGACTTCGACTTCGACTTCGATTTCGACTTCGACTTCGACTTCGACTTCGACTTCGACTGCGATTTCGATTTCGATTTCGTCTTCGACTTCGATTTCGATTTCGATTTCGTCTTCGACCTCGATTTCGATTTCGACTTCGATTTCGACTTCGACTTCGACTTCGACTTCGACTTCGTCTTCGACTTCGACTTCGACTGCGATTTCGACTTCGACTTAGACTTCGATTTCGATTTCGATTTCGACTTCGACTTCGACTTCGACTTCGACTTCGACTTCGACTTCGATTTCGGCTACGACTGCAACTTCGACTTCGCCTTCGACTTCCGACTTCGACTTCGACTGCGATTTCGACTGCGACTGCGACTTCGACTTCGACTTCGACTTCGACTTCGACTTCGACTTCGACTTCGACTTCGACTTCGACTGCGATTTCGATTTCGATTTCGTCTTCGATTTCGATTTCGACTTCGATTTCGACTTCGACTTCGACTTCGATTTCGGTTTCGATATCGACTTCGACTTCGACTTCGACTTCGATTTCGACTACGACTTCGACTTCGACTTCGACTTCGACTGCGACTTCGACTTCGACTGCGATTTCGACTTCGACTTCGACTTCGTCTTCGACTTCGACTTCGACTGCGATTTCGACTTCGACTTGGACTTCGATTTCGATTTCGACTTCGACTTCGATTTCGATTTCGTCTTCGACTTCGACTTCGATTTCGACTTCGACTTCGATTTCGATATCGACTTCCATTTTGATTTCGATAACGATATCGATATCGATATCGACTTCGACTGCGACTTCGACTTCGACTTCGATTTCGACTTCGACTTCGGCTTCGACTTCGACTGCGATTTCGATTTCGATTTCGGTCTTCGACTTCGATTTCGATTTCGACTTCGATTTCGACTTCGACTTCGACTTCGACTTCGACTTCGTCTTCGACTTCGACTTCGACTGCGATTTCGACTTCGACTTAGACTTCGATTTCGATTTCGACTTCGACTTCGATTTCGATTTCGTCTTCGACTTCGATTTCAATATCGACTTCGATTTTGATTTCGATAACGATATCGATATCGACTGCGATTTCGACTTCGATTTCGACTTCGACTTCGACTTCGACTTCGACTGCGACTTCGACTTCGATTTCGATTTCGATTTCGTCTTCGACTTCGATTTCGATTTCGACTTCGATTTCGACTTCGACTTCGACTTCGACTTCGACTTCGATTTCGACTTCGACTTCGACTTCGACTTCGACTTCGACTTCGACTGCGATTTCGACTTCGACTTCGACTTCGATTTCGATTTCGACTTCGACTTCGATTTCGACTTCGACTTCGACTTCGATTTCGATTTCGATTTCGACTTCGACTTCGACTTCGACTTCGACTTCGATTTCGACTTCGACTTAGACTTCGATTTCGACTTCGATTTCGACTTCGACTTCGATTTCGATTTCGACTTCGATTTCGATTTCGATTTCGATTTCGACTTCGACTTCGACTTCGACTTCGACTTCGACTTCGACTTCGACTTCGACTTCGACTTCGACTTCGACTTCGATTTCGACTTCGACTTCGACTTCGACTTCGACTTCGACTTCGACTTCGACTTCGACTTCGATTTCGATATCGACTTCGATTTTGATTTCGATAACGATATCGATATCGACTTCGACTTCGACTTCGACTTCGACTTCGACTTCGATTTCGATTTCGACTTCGATTTCGATTTCGACTTCGATTTCGATTTCGATTTCGATATCGATTTCGACTTCGACTTCGACTTCGACTTCGACTTCGACTTCGACTTCGACTTCGACTTCGACTTCGACTTCGACTTCGACTTCGACTTCGATTTCGATTTCGATTTCGATCTTCGACTTCGATTTCGATTTCGACTTCGATTTCGACTTCGACTTCGATTTCGACTTTGACTTCGTCTTCGACTTCGACTTCGACTTCGATTTCGACTTCGACTTCGACTTCGACTTCGACTTCGACTTCGACTTCGACTTAGACTTCGATTTCGATTTCGACTTCGACTTCGATTTCGATTTCGTCTTCGACTTCGATTTCAATATCGACTTCGATTTTGATTTCGATAACGATATCGATATCGACTTCGACTTCGACTTCGACTTCGACTTCGACTTCGATTTCGACTTCGACTTCGACTTCGACTTCGACTTCGACTTCGACTTCGACTTCGACTTCGACTTCGACTTCGACTTCGACTTCGACTTCGACTTCGACTTCGACTTCGACTTCGATATCGACTTCGATTTTGATTTCGATAACGATATCGATATCGACTTCGACTTCGACTTCGACTTCGACTTCGACTGCGATTTCGACTGCGACTACGACTTCGACTTCGACTTCGACTTCGACTTCGACTTCGACTTCGACTTCGACTTTGACTTCGACTTCGACTGTCGATTTCGATTTCGATTTCGTCTTCGACTTCGATTTCGATTTCGACTTCGATTTCGACTTCGACTTCGACTTCGACTTTGACTTCGTCTTCGACTTCGACTTCGACTTCGACTGCGATTTCGACTTCGACTTAGACTTCGATTTCGACTTCGATTTCGACTTCGACTTCGATTTCGATTTCGTCTTCGACTTCGATTTCGATTTCGACTTCGACTTCGATTTCGATTTCGATATCGACTTCGACTTCGATTTCGACATCGACATCGATCTTCGACTTCGACTGCGATTTCGACTTCGACTTCGACTTCGACTTCGACTTCGATATCGACTTTGATTTCGATTTCGATTTCGATATCGATATCGATTTCGACTTCGATATCGACTTCGATTTCGATTTCGATATCGATTCGACTTCGACTTCGACTTCGACTTCGACTTCGACTTCGATTTCGACTTCGACTTCGACTTCGATTTCGACTTCGACTTCGACTTCGATTTCGACTTCGACTTCGACTTCGACTTCGACTTCGACTGCGATTTCGATTTCGATTTCGTCTTCGACTTCGATTTCGATTTCGATTTCGTCTTCGACTTCGATTTCGATTTCGACTTCGATTTCGACTTCGACTTCGACTTCGACTTCGACTTCGACTTCGACTTCGACTTCGACTTCGATTTCGACTTCGACTTAGACTTCGATTTCGATTTCGATTTCGACTTCGACTTCGACTTCGACTTCGACTTCGACTGCGATTTCGACTGCGACTGCGACTTCGACTTCGCCTTCGACTTCGACTTCGACTTCGACTGCGATTTCGACTGCGACTGCGACTTCGACTTCGACTTCGACTTCGACTTCGACTTCGACTTCGACTTCGACTTCGACTGCGATTTCGATTTCGATTTCGTCTTCGATTTCGATTTCGACTTCGATTTCGACTTCGACTTCGACTTCGATTTCGGTTTCGATATCGACTTCGACTTCGACTTCGACTTCGATTTCGACTACGACTTCGACTTCGACTTCGACTTCGACTGCGACTTCGACTTCGACTGCGATTTCGACTTCGACTTCGACTTCGACTTCGACTTCGACTTCGACTTCGATTTCGACTTCGACTTCGACTTCGATTTCGATTTCGACTTCGACTTCGATTTCGATTTCGTCTTCGACTTCGACTGCGACTTCGATTTCGACTTCGACTTCGATTTCGATATCGACTTCGATTTTGATTTCGATATCGATATCGATTTCGATATCGACTTCGACTGCGACTTCGACTTCGACTTCGATTTCGACTTCGACTTCGACTTCGACTTCGACTTCGATTTCGATTTCGATTTCGTCTTCGACTTCGATTTCGATTTCGACTTCGATTTCGACTTCGACTTCGACTTCGACTTCGACTGCGATTTCGACTTCGACTTCGACTTCGATTTCGACTTCGACTTCGACTTCGATATCGATTTCGACTTCGACTTCGACTTCGATTTCGACTTCGACTTCGATTTCGATATCGACTTCGATTTTGATTTCGATAACGATATCGATATCGACTGCGATTTCGACTTCGATTTCGACTTCGATCGACTTCGACTTCGACTTCGACTTCGACTGCGATTTCGATTTCGATTTCGTCTTCGACTTCGATTTCGATTTCGACTTCGATTTCGACTTCGACTTCGACTTCGACTTCGACTGCGATTTCGACTTCGACTTCGACTTCGACTTCGACTTCGACTTCGACTGCGATTTCGACTTCGACTTAGACTTCGATTTCGATTTCGACTTCGACTTCGATTTCGATTTCGTCTTCGACTTCGATTTCGATTTCGATTTCGACTTCGACTTCGACTTCGACTTCGACTGCGATTTCGACTTCGATTTCGACTTCGACTTCGACTTTGACTTCGACTTCGATTTCGATATCGACTTCGATTTTGATTTCGATAACGATATCGATATCGACTTCGACTTCGATTTCGACATCGACATCGTCTTCGACTTCGACTGCGATTTCGACTTCGACTTCGACTTCGACTTCGACTTCGATATCGACTTCGATTTCGATTTCGATTTCGATATCGATTTCGACATCGACATCGTCTTTGACTTCGACTACGATTTCGACTTCGACTTCGACTTCGACTTCGATTTCGATTTCGTTTTCGTTTTCGATATCGATATCGATTTCGATTTCGATTTTGAGTTCGACTTCGACTTCGACTTCGACTTCGACTGCGATTTCGACTTCGACTTAGACTTCGATTTCGATTTCGACTTCGACTTCGATTTCGATTTCGTCTTCGACTTCGATTTCGATTTCGACTTCGATTTCGACTTCGACTTCGACTTCGACTTCGACTTCGACTTCGACTTCGATTTCGACTTCGACTTCGACTTCGACTGCGACTGCGATTTCGACTGCGACTGCGATTTCGACTTCGACTTCGACTTCGACTTCGACTTCGATTTCGATATCGACTTCGATTTTGATTTCGATAACGATATCGATATCGATATCGACTTCGACTTCGACTTCGACTTCGACTTCGACTGCGATTTCGACTCCGACTTCGACTTCGACTTCGACTTCGACTTCGACTTCGACTTCGACTTCGACTTCGACTTCGACTTCGACTTCGACTTCGACTTCGACTGCGATTTCGATTTCGATTTCGTCTTCGACTTCGATTTCGATTTCGACTTCGATTTCGACGTCGACTTCGACTTCGACTTCGACTTCGTCTTCGACTTCGACTTCGACTGCGATTTCGACTTCGACTTAGACTTCGATTTCGATTTCGACTTCGACTTCGATTTCGATTTCGTCTTCGACTTCGATTTCAATATCGACTTCGATTTTGATTTCGATAACGATATCGATATCGATTTCGACTTCGATTTCGACTTCGAATTCGACTTCGACTTCGACTGCGATTTCGACTTCGACTTCGATTTCGATTTCGTCTTCGACTTCGATTTCGATTTCGACTTCGATTTCGACTTCGACTTCGACTTCGACTGCGATTTCGACTTCGACTTCGACTTCGACTTCGACTGCGATTTCGACTTCGACTTAGACTTCGATTTCGATTTCGACTTCGACTTCGATTTCGATTTCGTCTTCGACATCGATTTCGTTTTCGACTTCGACTTCGATTTCGATTTCGATATCGATATCGATATCGACTTCGACTGCGACTTCGACTTCGACTGCGATTTCGACTTCGATTTCGACTTCGACTTCGACTTTGACTTCGACTTCGATTTCGATATCGACTTCGATTTTGATTTCGATAACGATATCGATATCGACTTCGACTTCGATTTCGACATCGACATCGTCTTCGACTTCGACTGCGATTTCGACTTCGACTTCGACTTCGACTTCGATATCGACTTCGATTTCGATTTCGATTTCGATATCGATATCGACTTCGACTTCGACTTCGACTTCGACTTCGATTTCGACTTCGATATCGACTTCGATTTTGATTTCGATAACGATATCGATATCGACTTCGACTTCGATTTCGACATCGACATCGTCTTCGACTTCGACTGCGATTTCGACTTCGACTTCGACTTCGACTTCGATATCGACTTCGATTTCGATTTCGATTTCGATATCGATATCGACTTCGACTTCGACTTCGACTTCGACTTCGATTTCGACTTCGACTTCGACTTCGATTTCGACATCGACATCGTCTTCGACTTCGACTACGATTTCGACTTCGACTTCGACTTCGACTTCTATTTCGATTTCGTTTTCATTTTCGATATCGATATCGATTTCGATTTCGATTTCGAGTTCGACTTCGACTTCGACTTCGACTGCGACTGCGATTTCGACCAGGACTGCGATTTCGACTTCGACTTCGACTTCGAGTTCGACTTCGACTTCGATTTCGACTTCGACTTCGACTTCGACTTCGACTTCGTCTTCGACTTCGACTTCGACTTCGACTTCGACTTCGACTTCGACTTCGACTTCGACTTCGATTTCGATATCGACTTCGATTTTGATTTCGATTTCGACTTCGACTTCGACTTCGACTGCGATTTCGATTTCGATTTCGTCTTCGACTTCGATTTCGATTTCGACTTCGATTTCGACTTCGAGTTCGACTTCGACTTTGACTTCGTCTTCGACTTCGACTTCGACTGCGATTTCGACTTCGACTTAGACTTCGATTTCGACTTCGATTTCGACTTCGACTTCGATTTCGATTTCGTCTTCGACTTCGATTTCGATTTCGACTGCGATTTCGACTGCGACTTCGACTTCGACTTCGACTTCGACTTCGACTTCGACTTCGACTTCGACTTCGACTTCGACTTCGATTTCGACTTCGACTTCGACTTCGACTTCGACTTCGACTTCGACTTCGACTTCGACTTCGATTTCGATATCGACTTCGATTTTGATTTCGATAACGATATCGATATCGACTTCGACTTCGACTTCGACTTCGACTTCGACTTCGATTTCGATATCGACTTCGATTTTGATTTCGATTTCGACTTCGATTTCGATTTCGATTTCGATATCGATATCGACTTCGACTGCGACTTCGACTTCGACTGCGATTTCGACTTCGACTTCGACTTCGTCTTCGACTTCGACTTCGACTTCGACTGCGATTTCGATTTCGATTTCGTCTTCGACTTCGATTTCGATTTCGACTTCGATTTCGACTTCGACTTCGACTTCGACTTTGACTTCGTCTTCGACTTCGACTTCGACTGCGATTTCGACTTCGACTTAGACTTCGACTTCGACTGCGATTTCGACTTCGACTTAGACTTCGATTTCGATTTCGACTTCGACTTCGATTTCGATTTCGTCTTCGACTTCGATTTCAATATCGACTTCGATTTTGATTTCGATAACGATATCGATATCGACTTCGACTTCGACTTCGACTTCGACTTCGACTGCGATTTCGACTGCGACTTCGACTTCGACTTCGACTTCGACTTCGACTTCGACTTCGACTTCGACTTCGACTTCGACTTCGACTTCGACTTCGACTTCGACTTCGACTTCGACTTCGATATCGACTTCGATTTTGATTTCGATAACGATATCGATATCGACTTCGACTTCGACTTCGACTTCGACTTCGACTGCGATTTCGACTGCGACTGCGACTTCGACTTCGACTTCGACTTCGACTTCGACTTCGACTTCGACTTCGACTTTGACTTCGACTTCGACTGCGATTTCGATTTCGATTTCGTCTTCGACTTCGATTTCGATTTCGACTTCGATTTCGACTTCGACTTCGACTTCGACTTTGACTTCGTCTTCGACTTCGACTTCGACTTCGACTGCGATTTCGACTTCGACTTAGACTTCGATTTCGACTTCGATTTCGACTTCGACTTCGATTTCGATTTCGTCTTCGACTTCGATTTCGATTTCGACTTCGACTTCGATTTCGATTTCGATATCGACTTCGACTTCGATTTCGACATCGACATCGTCTTCGACTTCGACTGCGATTTCGACGTCGACTTCGACTTCGACTTCGACTTCGATATCGACTTTGATTTCGATTTCGATTTCGATATCGATATCGATATCGAATCGACTTCGACTTCGACTTCGATTTCGATTTCGATATCGATATCGACTTCGACTTCGACTTCGACTTCGACTTCGACTTCGATTTCGACTTCGACTTCGACTTCGATTTCGACTTCGACTTCGACTTCGACTTCGATTTCGACTTCGACTTCGACTTCGATTTCGACTGCGACTGCGATTTCGACCAGGACTGCGATTTCGACTTCGACTTCGACGTCGACTACGATTTCGACTTCGACTTCGACTTCGACTTCGATTTCGATTTCGTTTTCGTTTTCGATATCGATATCGATTTCGATTTCGATTTCGAGTTCGACTTCGATTTCGACTGCGACTGCGATTTCGACCAGGACTGCGATTTCGACTTCGACTTCGACTTCGACTTCGACTTCGACTGCGATTTCGACTTCGACTTAGACTTCGATTTCGATTTCGACTTCTACTTCGATTTCGATTTCGTCTTCGATTTCGATTTCGACTTCGATTTCGATTTCGATTTCGATTTCGATTTCGATATCGATATCGACTTCGACTGCGACTTCGACTTCGACTGCGATTTCGACTTCGACTTCGACTTCGTCTTCGACTTCGACTTCGACTGCGATTTCGACTTCGACTTAGACTTCGATTTCAATATCGACTTCGATTTTGATTTCGATAACGATATCGATATCGACTTCGACTTCGACTTAGACTTCGACTGCGATTTCGACTGCGACTTCGATTTCGGCTTCGACTTCGACTTCGACTTCGACTTCGACTTCGACTTCGACTTCGACTTCGACTTCGACTTCGACTTCGACTTCGACTGCGACTGCGACTTCGACTTCGCCTTCGACTTCGACTTCGACTTCGACTGCGATTTCGACTGCGACTGCGACTTCGACTTCGACTTCGACTTCGACTTCGACTTCGACTTCGACTGCGATTTCGATTTCGATTTCGTCTTCGACTTCGATTTCGATTTCGACTTCGATTTCGACTTCGACTTCGACTTCGATTTCGGTTTCGATATCGACTTCGACTTCGACTTCGACTTCGACTTCGACTTCGTCTTCGACTTCGACTTCGACTGCGATTTCGACTTCGACTTAGACTTCGATTTCGATTTCGACTTCGACTTCGATTTCGATTTCGACTTCGACTTCGACTTCGACTTCGACTGCGATTTCGACTGCGACTGCGACTTCGACTTCGCCTTCGACTTCGACTTCGACTTCGACTGCGATTTCGACTGCGACTGCGACTTCGAATTCGACTTCGACTTCGACTTCGACTTCGACTTCGACTTCGACTTCGACTTCGACTTCGACTGCGATTTCGATTTCGATTTCGTCTTCGACTTCGATTTCGATTTCGACTTCGATTTCGACTTCGACTTCGATTTCGGTTTCGGTTTCGATATCGACTTCGACTTCGACTTCGACTTCGATTTCGACTACGACTTCGACTTCGACTTCGACTTCGACTGCGACTTCGACTTCGACTGCGATTTCGACTTCGACTTCGACTTCGTCTTCGACTTCGACTTCGACTGCGATTTCGACTTCGACTTAGACTTCGATTTCGATTTCGACTTCGACTTCGATTTCGATTTCGTCTTCGACTTCGACTGCGACTGCGATTTCGACTTTGACTTCGATTTCGATATCGACTTCCATTTTGATTTCGATAACGATATCGATATCGATATCGACTTCGACTGCGACTTCGACTTCGACTGCGATTTCGACTTCGACTTCGATTTCGATTTCGTCTTCGACTTCGATTTCGATTTCGACTTCGATTTCGACTTCGAGTTCGACTTCGACTTCGACTGCGATTTCGACTTCGACTTCGACTTCGTCTTCGACTTCGACTTCGACTGCGATTTCGACTTCGACTTAGACTTCGATTTCGATTTCGACTTCGACTTCGATTTCGATTTCGTCTTCGACTTCGATTTCGATTTCGACTTCGACTTCGATTTCGATTTCGATATCGACTTCGACTGCGACCTCGACTTCGACTGCGATTTCGACTTCGATTTCGACTTCGACTTCGACTTTGACTTCGACTTCGATTTCGATATCGACTTCGATTTTGATTTCGATAACGATATCGATATCGACTTCGACTTCGATTTCGACATCGACATCGTCTTCGACTTCGACTGCGATTTCGACTTCGACTTCGACTTCGACTTCGACTTCGATATCGACTTCGATTTCGATTTCGATTTCGATATCGATTTCGACATCGACATCGTCTTCGACTTCGACTACGATTTCGACTTCGACTTCGACTTCGACTTCGATTTCGATTTCGTTTTCGTTTTCGATATCGATATCGATTTCGATTTCGATTTTGAGTTCGACTTCGACTTCGACTTCGACTTCGACTTCGACTTCGACTGCGATTTCGACTTCGACTTAGACTTCGATTTCGATTTCGTTTTCGTTTTCGATATCGATATCGATTTCGATTTCGATTTTGAGTTCGACTTCGACTTCGACTTCGACTTAGACTTCGATTTCGATTTCGTCTTCGACTTCGACTGCGACTGCGATTTCGACTGCGACTGCGATTTCGACTTCGACTTCGACTTCGACTTCGACTTCGACTTCGACTTCGACTTCGACTTCGATTTCGATATCGACTTCGATTTTGATTTCGATAACGATATCGATATCGATATCGACTTCGACTTCGACTTCGACTTCGACTTCGACTGCGATTTCGACTGCGACTGCGACTTCGACTTCGACTTCGACTTCGACTTCGACTTCGACTTCGACTTCGACTTCGACTTCGACTTCGACTGCGATTTCGATTTCGTCTTCGACTTCGATTTCGATTTCGACTTCGATTTCGACGTCGACTTCGACTTCGACTTCGACTTCGACTTCGTCTTCGACTTCGACTTCGATTTCGATTTCGTCTTCGACTTCGATTTCAATATCGACTTCGATTTTGATTTCGACATCGACATCGTCTTCGACTTCGACTTCGACTTAGACTTCGATTTCGACTTCGACTTCGACTGCGATTTCGACTGCGATTTCGACTGCGATTTCGACTTCGACTTCGATTTCGATTTCGTCTTCGACTTCGATTTCGATTTCGACTTCGATTTCGACTTCGACTTCGACTTCGACTTCGACTGCGATTTCGACTTCGACTTCGACTTCGACTTCGACTGCGATTTCGATTTCGTCTTCGACTTCGATTTCGTTTTCGACTTCGACTTCGATTTCGATTTCGATATCGATATCGATATCGACTTCGACTGCGACTTCGACTTCGACTGCGATTTCGACTTCGATTTCGACTTCGACTTCGACTTTGACTTCGACTTCGATTTCGATATCGACTTCGATTTTGATTTCGATAACGATATCGATATCGACTTCGACTTCGATTTCGACATCGACATCGTCTTCGACTTCGACTGCGATTTCGACTTCGACTTCGACTTCGACTTCGATATCGACTTCGATTTCGATTTCGATTTCGATATCGATATCGAATCGACTTCGACTTCGATTTCGACTACGACTTCGACTTCGACTTCGACTTCGACTGCGACTTCGACTTCGACTTCGACTTCGACTTCGACTTCGACTGCGATTTCGATTTCGATTTCGTCTTCGACTTCGATTTCGATTTCGACTTCGATTTCGACTTCGACTTCGACTTCGATTTCGACTGCGACTGCGACTTCGACTTCGCCTTCGACTTCGACTTCGACTTCGACTGCGATTTCGACTGCGACTGCGACTTCGACTTCGACTTCGACTTCGACTTCGACTTCGACTTCGACTTCGACTTCGACTTCGACTTCGACTTCGACTGCGATTTCGATTTCGATTTCGTCTTCGACTTCGATTTCGATTTCGACTTCGATTTCGACTTCGACTTCGACTTCGATTTCGACTGCGACTGCGACTTCGACTTCGCCTTCGACTTCGACTTCGACTTCGACTGCGATTTCGACTGCGACTGCGACTTCGACTTCGACTTCGACTTCGTCTTCGACTTCGACTTCGACTGCGATTTCGACTTCGACTTAGACTTCGATTTCGATTTCGACTTCGACTTCGATTTCGATTTCGACTTCGACTTCGACTTCGACTTCGACTGCGATTTCGACTGCGACTGCGACTTCGACTTCGCCTTCGACTTCGACTTCGACTTCGACTGCGATTTCGACTGCGACTGCGACTTCGACTTCGACTTCGACTTCGACTTCGACTTCGACTTCGACTTCGACTTCGACTTCGACTGCGATTTCGATTTCGATTTCGTCTTCGACTTCGATTTCGATTTCGACTTCGATTTCGACTTCGACTTCGACTTCGATTTCGGTTTCGATATCGACTTCGACTTCGACTTCGACTTCGATTTCGACTACGACTTCGACTTCGACTTCGACTTCGACTGCGACTTCGACTTCGACTGCGATTTCGACTTCGACTTCGACTTCGTCTTCGACTTCGACTTCGACTGCGATTTCGACTTCGACTTAGACTTCGATTTCGATTTCGACTTCGACTTCGATTTCGATTTCGTCTTCGACTTCGACTGCGACTGCGATTTCGACTTTGACTTCGATTTCGATATCGACTTCCATTTTGATTTCGATAACGATATCGATATCGATATCGACTTCGACTGCGACTTCGACTTCGACTTCGACTTCGACTTCGACTTCGACTTCGACTGCGATTTCGGTTGCGATTTCGTCTTCGACTTCGATTTCGATTTCGACTTCGATTTCGACTTCGACTTCGACTTCGACTTCGTCTTCGACTTCGACTTCGACTGCGATTTCGACTTCGACTTAGACTTCGATTTCGATTTCGACTTCGACTTCGATTTCGATTTCGTCATCGACTTCGATTTCAATATCGACTTCGATTTTGATTTCGATAACGATATCGATATCGACTGCGATTTCGACTTCGATTTCGACTTCGACTTCGACTTCGACTTCGACTGCGATTTCGACTTCGACTTCGATTTCGATTTCGACTTCGACTTCGATTTCGATTTCGACTTCGATTTCGACTTCGAGTTCGACTTCGACTTCGACTGCGATTTCGACTTCGACTTCGACTGCGATTTCGACTTCGACTTCGACTTCGTCTTTGACTTCGACTTCGACTGCGATTTCGACTTCGACTTAGACTTCGATTTCGATTTCGA
Organism: Drosophila leonis; assembly: GCA_035045365.1. Taxonomy (NCBI): domain Eukaryota; kingdom Metazoa; phylum Arthropoda; class Insecta; order Diptera; family Drosophilidae; genus Drosophila; species Drosophila leonis. Next base: position 49,076 of record JAWNPC010000031.1, on the reverse strand, counting down.
TTTCGACTTCGACTTCGATTTCGTCTTCGACTTCGATTTCGATTTCGACTTCGACTTCGATTTCGATTTCGATATCGACTTCGACTGCGACTTCGACTTCGACTGCGATTTCGACTTCGATTTCGACTTCGACTTCGACTTTGACTTCGACATCGATTTCGATATCGACTTCGATTTTGATTTCGATAACGATATCGATATCGACTTCGACTTCGATTTCGACATCGACATCGTCTTCGACTTCGACTTCGATTTCGACTTCGACTTCGACTTCGACTTCGACTGCGATTTCGACTTCGACTTCGATTTCGATTTCGTCTTCGACTTCGATTTCGATTTCGACTTCGATTTCGACTTCGAGTTCGACTTCGACTTCGACTGCGATTTCGACTTCGACTTCGACTTCGTCTTCGACTTCGACTTCGACTGCGATTTCGACTTCGACTTAGACTTCGATTTCGATTTCGACTTCGACTTCGATTTCGATTTCGTCTTCGACTTCGATTTCGATTTCGACTTCGACTTCGATTTCGATTTCGATATCGACTTCGACTGCGACTTCGACTTCGACTGCGATTTCGACTTCGATTTCGACTTCGACTTCGACTTTGACTTCGACTTCGATTTCGATATCGACTTCGATTTTGATTTCGATAACGATATCGATATCGACTTCGACTTCGATTTCGACATCGACATCGTCTTCGACTTCGACTGCGATTTCGACTTCGACTTCGACTTCGACTTCGACTTCGATATCGACTTCGATTTCGATTTCGATTTCGATATCGATTTCGACATCGACATCGTCTTCGACTTCGACTACGATTTCGACTTCGACTTCGACTTCGACTTCGATTTCGATTTCGTTTTCGTTTTCGATATCGATATCGATTTCGATTTCGATTTCGATTTTGAGTTCGACTTCGACTTCGACTTCGACTTCGACTTCGACTGCGATTTCGACTTCGACTTAGACTTCGATTTCGATTTCGACTTCGACTTCGATTTCGATTTCGTCTTCGACTTCGATTTCGATTTCGACTTCGATTTCGATTTCGATTTCGATTTCGATTTCGATTTCGTCTTCGACTTCGATATCGATTTCGATTTCGACTTCGACTTCGACTTCGACTTCGTCTTCGACTTCGACTTCGACTGCGATTTCGACTTCGACTTAGACTTCGATTTCGATTTCGTCTTCGACTTCGACTGCGACTTCGATTTCGACTGCGACTGCGATTTCGACTTCGACTTCGACTTCGACTTCGAATTCGACTTCGACTTCGACTTCGATTTCGATATCGACTTCGATTTTGATTTCGATAACGATATCGATATCGATATCGACTTCGACTTCGACTTCGACTGCGATTTCGACTGCGACTGCGACTTCGACTTCGACTTCGACTTCGACTTCGACTTCGACTTCGACTTCGACTTCGACTTCGACTTCGACTGCGATTTCGATTTCGATTTCGTCTTCGACTTCGATTTCGATTTCGACTTCGATTTCGACGTCGACTTCGACTTCGACTTCGACTTCGTCTTCGACTTCGACTTCGACTGCGATTTCGACTTCGACTTAGACTTCGATTTCGATTTCGACTTCGACTTCGATTTCGATTTCGTCTTCGACTTCGATTTCAATATCGACTTCGATTTTGATTTCGACATCGACATCGTCTTCGACTTCGACTTCGACTTAGACTTCGATTTCGACTTCGACTTCGACTGCGATTTCGACTGCGATTTCGACTTCGAATTCGACTTCGACTTCGACTGCGATTTCGACTTCGACTTCGATTTCGATTTCGTCTTCAACTTCGATTTCGATTTCGACTTCGATTTCGACTTCGACTTCGACTTCGACTTCGACTGCGATTTCGACTTCGACTTCGACTTCGACTTCGACTGCGATTTCGACTTCGACTTAGACTTCGATTTCGATTTCGACTTCGACTTCGATTTCGATTTCGTCTTCGACTTCGATTTCGTTTTCGACTTCGACTTCGATTTCGATATCGATATCGATATCGACTTCGACTGCGACTTCGACTTAGACTTCGATTTCGACTTCGACTTCGACTGCGATTTCGATTTCGATTTCGTCTTCGACTTCGACTTCGACTGCGATTTCGATTTCGATTTCGACTTCGACTTCGACTGCGATTTCGACTGCGATTTCGACTTCGAATTCGACTTCGACTTCGACTGCGATTTCGACTTCGACTTCGATTTCGATTTCGTCTTCGACTTCGATTTCGATTTCGACTTCGATTTCGACTTCGACTTCGACTTCGACTTCGACTGCGATTTCGACTTCGACTTCGACTTCGACTTCGACTGCGATTTCGACTTCGACTTAGACTTCGATTTCGATTTCGACTTCGACTTCGATTTCGATTTCGTCTTCGACTTCGATTTCAATATCGACTTCGATTTTGATTTCGACATCGACATCGTCTTCGACTTCGACTTCGACTTAGACTTCGATTTCGACTTCGACTTCGACTGCGATTTCGACTGCGATTTCGACTTCGAATTCGACTTCGACTTCGACTGCGATTTCGACTTCGACTTCGATTTCGATTTCGTCTTCGACTTCGATTTCGATTTCGACTTCGATTTCGACTTCGACTTCGACTTCGACTTCGACTGCGATTTCGACTTCGACTTCGACTTCGACTTCGACTGCGATTTCGACTTCGACTTAGACTTCGATTTCGATTTCGACTTCGACTTCGATTTCGATTTCGTCTTCGACTTCGATTTCGTTTTCGACTTCGACTTCGATTTCGATTTCGATATCGATATCGATATCGACTTCGACTGCGACTTCGACTTCGACTGCGATTTCGACTTCGATTTCGACTTCGACTTCGACTTTGACTTCGACTTCGATTTCGATATCGACTTCGATTTTGATTTCGATAACGATATCGATATCGACTTCGACTTCGATTTCGACATCGACATCGTCTTCGACTTCGACTGCGATTTCGACTTCGACTTCGACTTCGATATCGACTTCGATTTCGATTTCGATTTCGATTTCGATATCGATATCGAATCGACTTCGACTTCGATTTCGACTACGACTTCGATTTCGACTTCGACTTCGACTGCGACTTCGACTTCGACTTCGATTTCGACTTCGACTTCGACTTCGATTTCGACATCGACTTCGACTTCGACTTCGACTTCGACTTCGACTTCGACTTCGACTGCGATTTCGATTTCGATTTCGTCTTCGACTTCGATTTCGATTTCGACTTCGATTTCGACTTCGACTTCGACTTCGATTTCGGTTTCGATATCGACTTCGACTTCGACTTCGACTTCGACTTCGTCTTCGACTTCGACTTCGACTGCGATTTCGACTTCGACTTAGACTTCGATTTCGATTTCGACTTCGACTTCGATTTCGATTTCGACTTCGACTTCGACTTCGACTTCGACTTCGATTTCGACTGCGACTGCGACTTCGACTTCGCCTTCGACTTCGACTTCGACTTCGACTGCGATTTCGACTGCGACTGCGACTTCGACTTCGACTGCGATTTCGATTTCGATTTCGTCTTCGACTTCGATTTCGATTTCGACTTCGATTTCGACTTCGACTTCGACTTCGATTTCGGTTTCGATATCGACTTCGACTTCGACTTCGACTTCGATTTCGACTACGACTTCGACTTCGACTTCGACTTCGACTGCGACTTCGACTTCGACTGCGATTTCGACTTCGACTTCGACTTCGTCTTCGACTTCGACTTCGACTGCGATTTCGACTTCGACTTAGACTTCGATTTCGATTTCGACTTCGACTTCGATTTCGATTTCGTCTTCGACTTCGACTGCGACTGCGATTTCGACTTTGACTTCGATTTCGATATCGACCTCCATTTTGATTTCGATAGCGATATCGATATCGATATCGACTTCGACTGCGACTTCGACTTCGACTTCGACTTCGACTTCGACTTCGACTTCGACTGCGATTTCGATTTCGATTTCGTCTTCGACTTCGATTTCGATTTCGACTTCGATTTCGACTTCGACTTCGACTTCGACTTCGTCTTCGACTTCGACTTCGACTGCGATTTCGACTTCGACTTAGACTTCGATTTCGATTTCGACTTCGACTTCGATTTCGATTTCGTCATCGACTTCGATTTCAATATCGACTTCGATTTTGATTTCGATAACGATATCGATATCGACTGCGATTTCGACTTCGATTTCGACTTCGACTTCGACTTCGACTTCGACTGCGATTTCGACTTCGACTTCGATTTCGATTTCGTCTTCGACTTCGATTTCGATTTCGACTTCGATTTCGACTTCGACTTCGACTTCGACTTCGACTGCGATTTCGACTTCGACTTCGACTTCGTCTTCGACTTCGACTTCGACTGCGATTTCGACTTCGACTTAGACTTCGATTTCGATTTCGATTTCGACTTCGACTTCGATTTCGTCTTCGACTTCGATTTCGATTTCGACTTCGACTTCGATTTCGATTTCGATATCGACTTCGACTGCGACTTCGACTTCGACTGCGATTTCGACTTCGATTTCGACTTCGACTTCGACTTTGACTTCGACTTCGATTTCGATATCGACTTCGATTTTGATTTCGATAACGATATCGATATCGACTTCGACTTCGATTTCGACATCGACATCGTCTTCGACTTCGACTGCGATTTCGACTTCGACTTCGACTTCGACTTCGACTTCGATATCGACTTCGATTTCGATTTCGATTTCGATATCGATTTCGACATCGACATCGTCTTCGACTTCGACTACGATTTCGACTTCGACTTCGACTTCGACTTCGATTTCGATTTTGTTTTCGTTTTCGATATCGATATCGATTTCGATTTCGATTTCGATTTTGAGTTCGACTTCGACTTCGACTTCGACTTCGACTTCGACTTCGACTGCGATTTCGACTTCGACTTAGACTTCGATTTCGATTTCGACTTCGACTTCGATTTCGATTTCGTCTTCGACTTCGATTTCGATTTCGATTTCGACTTCGACTTCGATTTCGATTTCGTCTTCGACTTCGATTTCAATATCGACTTCGATTTTGATTTCGACATCGACATCGTCTTCGACTTCGACTTCGACTTAGACTTCGATTTCGACTTCGACTTCGACTGCGATTTCGACTGCGATTTCGACTTCGAATTCGACTTCGACTTCGACTGCGATTTCGACTTCGACTTCGATTTCGATTTCGTCTTCAACTTCGATTTCGATTTCGACTTCGATTTCGACTTCGACTTCGACTTCGACTTCGACTGCGATTTCGACTTCGACTTCGACTTCGACTTCGACTGCGATTTCGACTTCGACTTAGACTTCGATTTCGATTTCGACTTCGACTTCGATTTCGATTTCGTCTTCGACTTCGATTTCGTTTTCGACTTCGACTTCGATTTCGATATCGATATCGATATCGACTTCGACTGCGACTTCGACTTAGACTTCGATTTCGACTTCGACTTCGACTGCGATTTCGATTTCGATTTCGTCTTCGACTTCGACTTCGACTGCGATTTCGATTTCGATTTCGACTTCGACTTCGACTGCGATTTCGACTGCGATTTCGACTTCGAATTCGACTTCGACTTCGACTGCGATTTCGACTTCGACTTCGATTTCGATTTCGTCTTCGACTTCGATTTCGATTTCGACTTCGATTTCGACTTCGACTTCGACTTCGACTTCGACTGCGATTTCGACTTCGACTTCGACTTCGACTTCGACTGCGATTTCGACTTCGACTTAGACTTCGATTTCGATTTCGACTTCGACTTCGATTTCGATTTCGTCTTCGACTTCGATTTCAATATCGACTTCGATTTTGATTTCGACATCGACATCGTCTTCGACTTCGACTTCGACTTAGACTTCGATTTCGACTTCGACTTCGACTGCGATTTCGACTGCGATTTCGACTTCGAATTCGACTTCGACTTCGACTGCGATTTCGACTTCGACTTCGATTTCGATTTCGTCTTCGACTTCGATTTCGATTTCGACTTCGATTTCGACTTCGACTTCGACTTCGACTTCGACTGCGATTTCGACTTCGACTTCGACTTCGACTTCGACTGCGATTTCGACTTCGACTTAGACTTCGATTTCGATTTCGACTTCGACTTCGATTTCGATTTCGTCTTCGACTTCGATTTCGTTTTCGACTTCGACTTCGATTTCGATTTCGATATCGATATCGATATCGACTTCGACTGCGACTTCGACTTCGACTGCGATTTCGACTTCGATTTCGACTTCGACTTCGACTTTGACTTCGACTTCGATTTCGATATCGACTTCGATTTTGATTTCGATAACGATATCGATATCGACTTCGACTTCGATTTCGACATCGACATCGTCTTCGACTTCGACTGCGATTTCGACTTCGACTTCGACTTCGATATCGACTTCGATTTCGATTTCGATTTCGATTTCGATATCGATATCGAATCGACTTCGACTTCGATTTCGACTACGACTTCGACTTCGACTTCGACTTCGACTGCGACTTCGACTTCGACTTCGATTTCGACTTCGACTTCGACTTCGATTTCGACATCGACTTCGACTTCGACTTCGACTTCGACTTCGACTTCGACTTCGACTGCGATTTCGATTTCGATTTCGTCTTCGACTTCGATTTCGATTTCGACTTCGATTTCGACTTCGACTTCGACTTCGATTTCGGTTTCGATATCGACTTCGACTTCGACTTCGACTTCGACTTCGTCTTCGACTTCGACTTCGACTGCGATTTCGACTTCGACTTAGACTTCGATTTCGATTTCGACTTCGACTTCGATTTCGATTTCGACTTCGACTTCGACTTCGACTTCGACTGCGATTTCGACTGCGACTGCGACTTCGACTTCGCCTTCGACTTCGACTTCGACTTCGACTGCGATTTCGACTGCGACTGCGACTTCGACTTCGACTGCGATTTCGATTTCGATTTCGTCTTCGACTTCGATTTCGATTTCGACTTCGATTTCGACTTCGACTTCGACTTCGATTTCGGTTTCGATATCGACTTCGACTTCGACTTCGACTTCGATTTCGACTACGACTTCGACTTCGACTTCGACTTCGACTGCGACTTCGACTTCGACTGCGATTTCGACTTCGACTTCGACTTCGTCTTCGACTTCGACTTCGACTGCGATTTCGACTTCGACTTAGACTTCGATTTCGATTTCGACTTCGACTTCGATTTCGATTTCGTCTTCGACTTCGACTGCGACTGCGATTTCGACTTTGACTTCGATTTCGATATCGACTTCCATTTTGATTTCGATAGCGATATCGATATCGATATCGACTTCGACTGCGACTTCGACTTCGACTTCGACTTCGACTTCGACTTCGACTTCGACTGCGATTTCGATTTCGATTTCGTCTTCGACTTCGATTTCGATTTCGACTTCGATTTCGACTTCGACTTCGACTTCGACTTCGTCTTCGACTTCGACTTCGACTGCGATTTCGACTTCGACTTAGACTTCGATTTCGATTTCGACTTCGACTTCGATTTCGATTTCGTCATCGACTTCGATTTCAATATCGACTTCGATTTTGATTTCGATAACGATATCGATATCGACTGCGATTTCGACTTCGATTTCGACTTCGACTTCGACTTCGACTTCGACTGCGATTTCGACTTCGACTTCGATTTCGATTTCGTCTTCGACTTCGATTTCGATTTCGACTTCGATTTCGACTTCGACTTCGACTTCGACTTCGACTGCGATTTCGACTTCGACTTCGACTTCGTCTTCGACTTCGACTTCGACTGCGATTTCGACTTCGACTTAGACTTCGATTTCGATTTCGATTTCGACTTCGACTTCGATTTCGTCTTCGACTTCGATTTCGATTTCGACTTCGACTTCGATTTCGATTTCGATATCGACTTCGACTGCGACTTCGACTTCGACTGCGATTTCGACTTCGATTTCGACTTCGACTTCGACTTCGACTTCGACTTCGATTTCGATATCGACTTCGATTTTGATTTCGATAACGATATCGATATCGACTTCGACTTCGATTTCGACATCGACATCGTCTTCGACTTCGACTGCGATTTCGACTTCGACTTCGACTTCGACTTCGACTTCGATATCGACTTCGATTTCGATTTCGATTTCGATATCGATTTCGACATCGACATCGTCTTCGACTTCGACTACGATTTCGACTTCGACTTCGACTTCGACTTCGATTTCGATTTCGTTTTCGTTTTCGATATCGATATCGATTTCGATTTCGATTTCGATTTCGAGTTCGACTTCGACTTCGACTTCGACTTCGACTTCGACTTCGACTGCGATTTCGACTTCGACTTAGACTTCGATTTCGATTTCGACTTCGACTTCGATTTCGATTTCGTCTTCGACTTCGATTTCGATTTCGACTTCGATTTCGATTTCGATTTCGATTTCGATTTCGATTTCGTCTTCGACTTCGATATCGATTTCGATTTCGACTTCGACTTCGACTTCGACTTCGTCTTCGACTTCGACTTCGACTGCGATTTCGACTTCGACTTAGACTTCGATTTCGATTTCGACTTCGACTTCGACTGCGACTTCGATTTCGACTTCGACTGCGATTTCGACTTCGACTTCGACTTCGACTTCGACTTCGACTTCGACTTCGATTTCGATATCGACTTCGATTTTGATTTCGATAACGATATCGATATCGATATCGACTTCGACTTCGACTTCGACTGCGATTTCGACTGCGACTGCGACTTCGACTTCGACTTCGACTTCGACTTCGACTTCGACTTCGACTTCGACTTCGACTGCGATTTCGATTTCGATTTCGTCTTCGACTTCGATTTCGATTTCGACTTCGATTTCGACGTCGACTTCGACTTCGACTTCGACTTCGTCTTCGACTTCGACTTCGACTGCGATTTCGACTTCGACTTAGACTTCGATTTCGATTTCGACTTCGACTTCGATTTCGATTTCGTCTTCGACTTCGATTTCAATATCGACTTCGATTTTGATTTCGACATCGACATCGTCTTCGACTTCGACTTCGACTTAGACTTCGATTTCGACTTCGACTTCGACTGCGATTTCGACTTCGATTTCGACTTCGAATTCGACTTCGACTTCGACTGCGATTTCGACTTCGACTTCGATTTCGATTTCGTCTTCGACTTCGATTTCGATTTCGACTTCGATTTCGACTTCGACTTCGACTTCGACTTCGACTGCGATTTCGACTTCGACTTCGACTTCGACTTCGACTGCGATTTCGACTTCGACTTAGACTTCGATTTCGATTTCGACTTCGACTTCGATTTCGATTTCGTCTTCGACTTCGATTTCGTTTTCGACTTCGACTTCGATTTCGATTTCGATATCGATATCGATATCGACTTCGATTTCGACATCGACATCGTCTTCGACTTCGACTGCGATTTCGACTTCGACTTCGACTTCGACTTCGATATCGACTTCGATTTCGATTTCGATTTCGATATCGAATCGACTTCGACTTCGACTTCGATTTCGATATCGATATCGACTTCGACTTCGACTTCGACTTCGACTTCGACTTCGATTTCGACTTCGACTTCGACTTCGATTTCGACATCGACATCGTCTTCGACTTCGACTACGATTTCGACTTCGACTTCGACTTCGACTGCGATTTCGACTTCGATTTCGACTTCGACTTCGACTTCGACTTCGACTTCGATTTCGATATCGACTTCGATTTTGATTTCGATAACGATATCGATATCGACTTCGACTTCGATTTCGACATCGACATCGTCTTCGACTTCGATATCGACTTCGATTTCGATTTCGATTTCGATATCGATATCGAATCGACTTCGACTTCGACTTCGATATCGATATCGACTTCGACTTCGACTTCGACTTCGACTTCGACTTCGATTTCGACTTCGACTTCGACTTCGATTTCGACATCGACATCGTCTTCGACTTCGACTACGATTTCGACTTCGACTTCGACTTCGACTTCGATTTCGATTTCGTTTTCATTTTTGATATCGATATCGATTTCGATTTCGAGTTCGACTTCGCCTTCGACTTCGACTGCGACTGCGATTTCGACCAGGACTGCGATTTCGACTTCGACTTCGACTTCGAGTTCGACTTCGACTTCGATTTCGACTTCGACTTCGACTTCGACTTCGACTTCGTCTTCGACTTCGACTTCGACTTAGACTTCGATTTCGATTTCGACTTCGACTTCGATTTCGATTTCGTCTTCGACTTCGATTTCGGTTTCGACTTCGATTTCGATTTCGATTTCGATATCGATATCGACTTCGACTGCGACTTCGACTTCGACTGCGATTTCGACTTCGACTTCGACTTCGTCTTCGACTTCGACTTCGACTTCGACTTCGACTTCGACTTCGACTTCGATTTCGATATCGACTTCGATTTTGATTTCGATAACGATATCGATATCGACTTCGACTTCGACTTCGACTTCGACTTCGACTGCGATTTCGACTGCGACTTCGACTTCGACTTCGACTTCGACTTCGACTTCGACTTCGACTTTGACTTCGACTTCGACTTCGATTTCGATTTCGACTTCGACTTCGACTTCGACTATCGATTTCGACTTCGATTTCGACTTCGACTTCGACTTCGACTTCGACTTCGTCTTCGACTTCGACTTCGACTGCGATTTCGACTTCGACTTCGATTTCGATTTCGTTTTCGATATCGATATCGATTTCGATTTCGATTTCGAGTTCGACTTCGACTTCGACTTCGACTTCGACTTCGATTTCGACCAGGACTGCGATTTCGACTTCGACTTCGACTTCGACTTCGACTTCGACTTCGATTTCGATTTCGACTTCGACTTCGACTTCGATTTCGACTGCGACTGCGATTTCGACCAGGACTGCGATTTCGACTTCGACTTCGACTTCGACTACGATTTCGACTTCGACTTCGACTTCGACTTCGATTTCGATTTCGTTTTCGACTTCGATTTCGATTTCGACTTCGACTTAGACTTCGATTTCAATATCGACTTCGATTTTGATTTCGATAACGATATCGATATCGACTTCGACTTCGACTTCGACTTCGACTTCGATTTCGACTTCGACTTCGACTTCGACTTCGACTTCGACTTCGAGTTCGACTTCGACTTCGACTTCGACTTCGACTTCGACTTCGACTTCGACTTCGACTTCGACTTCGACTTCGACTTCGACTTCGATTTCGATATCGACTTCGATTTTGATTTCGATAACGATATCGATATCGATATCGACTTCGACTTCGACTTCGACTGCGATTTCGACTTCGACTGCGACTTCGACTTCGACTTCGACTTCGACTTCGACTTCGACTTCGACTTCGACTTCGACTTCGACTTCGACTGCGATTTCGATTTCGATTTCGTCTTCGACTTCGATTTCGATTTCGACTTCGATTTCGACTTCGACTTCGACTTCGACTTCGACTTCGTCTTCGACTTCGACTTCGACTGCGATTTCGACTTCGACTTCGACTTCGATTTCGATTTCGACTTCGACTTCGATTTCGATTTCGACTTCGACTTCGATTTCGATATCGACTTCGATTTTGATTTCGACATCGACATCGTCTTCGACTTCGACTTCGACTTCGACTTCGATTTCGACTTCGACTTCGACTGCGATTTCGACTTCGATTTCGACTTCGACTTCGACTTCGACTTCGACTTCGACTTCGACTTCGACTTCGATTTCGATTTCGACTTCGACTTCGATTTCGATTTCGACTTCGATTTCGACTTCGACTTCGACTTCGACTTCGACTGCGATTTCGACTTCGACTTCGACTTCGACTTCGACTGCGATTTCGACTTCGACTTCGACTTCGATTTCGATTTCGACTTCGACTTCGATTTCGACTTCGACTTCGACTTCGATTTCGATTTCGACTTCGACTTCGATTTCGATTTCGATATCGATATCGATATCGACTTCGACTGCGACATCGACATCGTCTTCGACTTCGACTGCGATTTCGACTTCGACTTCGACTTCGACTTCGATTTCGACTTCGATTTCGATTTCGATTTCGACTATCGAATTCGACTTCGACTTCGACTTCGATTTCGATATCGACTATCGACTTCGACTTCGACTTCGACTTCGACTTCGACTTCGATTTCGACTTCGACTTCGACTTCGATTTCGACATCGACATCGTCTTCGCCTTCGACTACGATTTCGACTTCGACTTCGACTTCGACTGCGATTTCGACTTCGATTTCGACTTCGACTTCGACTTCGACTTCGACTTCGATTTCGATATCGACTTCGATTTTGATTTCGATAACGATATCGATATCGACTTCGACTTCGATTTCGACTTCGACTCGACTTCGACTTCGATATCGACTTCGATTTCGATTTCGATTTCGATATCGATATCGATCGACTTCGACTTCGACTTCGATATCGATTTCGACTTCGACTTCGACTTCGACTTCGATTTCGACTTCGACTTCGACTTCGATTTCGACATCGACATCGTCTTCGACTTCGACTACGATTTCGACTTCGACTTCGACTTCGACTTCGATTTCGATTTCGTTTTCATTTTTGATATCGATATCGATTTCGATTTCGAGTTCGACTTCGCCTTCGACTTCGACTTCGACTTCGATTTCGACCACGACTGCGATTTCGACTTCGACTTCGACTTCGAGTTCGACTTCGACTTCGATTTCGACTTCGACTTCGACTTCGACTTCGACTTCGTCTTCGACTTCGACTTCGACTTAGACTTCGATTTCGATTTCGACTTCGACTTCGATTTCGATTTCGTCTTCGACTTCGATTTCGGTTTCGACTTCGATTTCGATTTCGATTTCGATATCGATATCGACTTCGACTGCGACTTCGACTTCGACTGCGATTTCGACTTCGACTTCGACTTCGTCTTCGACTTCGACTTCGACTTCGACTTCGACTTCGACTTCGACTTCGATTTCGATATCGACTTCGATTTTGATTTCGATAACGATATCGATATCGACTTCGACTTCGACTTCGACTTCGACTTCGACTGCGATTTCGACTGCGACTTCGACTTCGACTTCGACTTCGACTTCGACTTCGACTTCGACTTTGACTTCGACTTCGACTGCGATTTCGATTTCGATTTCGTCTTCGACTTCGATATCGATTTCGACTTCGATTTCGACTTCGACTTCGACTTCGACTTTGACTTCGTCTTCGACTTCGACTTCGACTTCGATTTCGACTTCGACTTCGATTTCGATTTCGTTTTCGATATCGATATCGATTTCGATTTCGATTTCGAGTTCGACTTCGACTTCGACTTCGACTGCGACTGCGATTTCGACCAGGACTGCGATTTCGACTTCGACTTCGACTTCGACTTCGACTTCGACTGCGATTTCGATTTCGACTTCGACTTCGACTTCGATTTCGACTGCGACTGCGATTTCGACCAGGACTGCGATTTCGACTTCGACTTCGACTTCGACTACGATTTCGACTTCGACTTCGACTTCGACTTCGATTTCGATTTCGTTTTCGACTTCGATTTCGATTTCGACTTCGACTTAGACTTCGATTTCAATATCGACTTCGATTTTGATTTCGATAACGATATCGATATCGACTTCGACTTCGACTTCGACTTCGACTGCGATTTCGACTGCGACTTCGACTTCGACTTCGACTTCGACTTCGAGTTCGACTTCGACTTCGACTTCGACTTCGACTTCGACTTCGACTTCGACTTCGACTTCGACTTCGACTTCGACTTCGATTTCGATATCGACTTCGATTTTGATTTCGATATCGATATCGATATCGACTTCGACTTCGACTTCGACTTCGACTTCGACTTCGACTTCGACTTCGACTTCGACTTCGACTTCGACTTCGACTTCGACTTCGACTTCGACTTCGACTTCGACTTCGACTTCGACTGCGATTTCGATTTCGATTTCGACTTCGACTTCGATTTCGATTTCGACTTCGATTTCGACTTCGACTTCGACTTCGACTTCGACTTCGACTTCGACTTCGACTTCGACTTCGATTTCGACTTCGACTTCGATTTCGATTTCGATTTCGATATCGATATCGATTTCGATTTCGAGTTCGACTTCGACTTCGACTTCGACTGCGACTGCGATTTCGACCAGGACTGCGATTTCGACTTCGACTTCGACTTCGACTTCGACTTCGACTGCGATTTCGATTTCGACTTCGACTTCGACTTCGATTTCGACTTCGACTTCGACTTCGATTTCGACTTCGACTTCGACTTCGATTTCGACTGCGACTGCGATTTCGACCAGGACTGCGATTTCGACTTCGACTTCGACTTCGACTACGATTTCGACTTCGACTTCGACTTCGACTTCGATTTCGATTTCGTTTTCGACTTCGATTTCGATTTCGACTTCGACTTCGATTTCGATTTCGATATCGACTTCGACTTCGATTTCGACATCGACATCGACTTCGACTTCGACTGCGATTTCGACGTCGACTTCGACTTCGACTTCGATATCGACTTTGATTTCGATTTCGATTTCGATATCGATATCGAATCGACTTCGACTTCGACTTCGATTTCGATTTCGATATCGATATCGACTTCGACTTCGACTTCGACTTCGACTTCGACTTCGACTTCGATTTCGACTTCGACTTCGACTTCGATTTCGACTTCGACTTCGACTTCGATTTCGACTTCGACTTCGACTTCGATTTCGACTGCGACTGCGATTTCGACCTCGACTGCGATTTCGACTTCGACTTCGACTTCGACTACGATTTCGACTTCGACTTCGACTTCGACTTCGATTTCGATTTCGTTTTCGATATCGATATCGATTTCGATTTCGAGTTCGACTTCGACTTCGACTTCGACTGCGACTGCGATTTCGACCAGGACTTCGATTTCGACTTCGACTTCGACTTCGACTTCGACTTCGACTTCGATTTCGACTTCGACTTCGACTTCGATTTCGATTTCGACTTCTACTTCGATTTCGATTTCGTCTTCGATTTCGATTTCGACTTCGATTTCGATTTCGATTTCGATTTCGATATCGACTATCGACTTCGACTTCGACTTCGACTTCGACTGCGATTTCGACTTCGACTTCGACTTCGTCTTCGACTTCGACTTCGACTTCGATTTCGACTTCGACTTCGACTTCGATTTCAATATCGACTTCGATTTTGATTTCGATAACGATATCGATATCGACTTCGACTTCGACTTCGACTTCGACTTCGACTGCGATTTCGACTTCGACTTCGATTTCGACTTCGACTTCGACTTCGACTTCGACTTCGACTTCGACTTCGACTTCGACTTCGACTTCGACTTCGACTTCGACTGCGATTTCGATTTCGATTTCGATATTCGACTTCGATTTCGATTTCGACTTCGATTTCGACTTCGACTTCGTCTTCGACTTCGACTTCGACTGCGATTTCGACTTCGACTTAGACTTCGATTTCGATTTCGTCTTCGACTTCGACTGCGACTGCGATTTCGACTGCGACTGCGATTTCGACTTCGACTTCGACTTCGACTTCGACTTCGACTTCGACTTCGACTTCGATTTCGATATCGACTTCGATTTCGATTTCGATAACGATATCGATATCGATATCGACTTCGACTTCGACTTCGACTTCGACTTCGACTTCGATTTCGACTTCGACTTCGACTTCGACTTCGACTTCGACTTCGACTTCGACTTCGACTTCGACTTCGACTTCGACTTCGACTTCGATTTCGATTTCGATTTCGTCTTCGACTTCGATTTCGATTTCGACTTCGATTTCGACTTCGACTTCGACTTCGACTTCGACTTCGACTTCGACTTCGACTGCGATTTCGACTTCGACTTCGACTTCGATTTCGATTTCGACTTCGACTTCGATTTCGATTTCGTCTTCGACTTCGATTTCAATATCGACTTCGATTTTGATTTCGATAACGATATCGATATCGACTGCGATTTCGACTTCGATTTCGACTTCGAATTCGACTTCGACTTCGACTGCGATTTCGACTTCGACTTCGATTTCGATTTCGACTTCGACTTCGATTTCGATTTCGACTTCGATTTCGACTTCGACTTCGACTTCGACTTCGACTTCGATTTCGACTTCGACTTCGACTTCGACTTCGATTTCGATTTCGACTTCGACTTCGATTTCGATTTCGACTTCGACTTCGATTTCGATTTCGACTTCGACTTCGATTTCGATTTCGATATCGATATCGATTTCGACTTCGACTGCGACTTCGACTTCGACTGCGATTTCGACTTCGATTTCGACTTCGACTTCGACTTCGACTTCGACTTCGATTTCGATATCGACTTCGACTTCGATTTTGATTTCGATTTCGACTTCGACTTCGATTTCGACATCGTCTTCGACTTCGACTGCGATTTCGACTTCGACTTCGACTTCGACTTCGATTTCGACTTCGATTTCGATTTCGATTTCGATATCGATATCGATTTCGACTTCGACTTCGACTTCGATTTCGATATCGATATCGACTTCGACTTCGACTTCGACTTCGACTTCGATTTCGATTTCGACTTCGACTTCGACTTCGACTTCGACTTCGACTTCGACTTCGACTTCGACTTCGATTTCGATTTCGACTTCGACTTCGATTTCGATTTCGTCTTCGACTTAGACTTCGATTTCGATTTCGACTTCGACTTCGACTGCGATTTCGACTGCGACTTCGATTTCGATTTCGACTTCGACTTCGATTTCGATTTCGACTTCGATTTCGATTTCGATTTCGATATCGATATCGACTTCGACTGCGACTTCGACTTCGACTTCGATTTCGACTTCGACTTCGACTTCGACTTCGACTTCGACTTCGACTTCGATTTCGACTTCGACTTCGACTTCGACTTCGACTTCGACTTCGACTTCGACTTCGACTTCGACTTCGACTTCGACTTCGACTTCGACTTCGACTTCGACTTCGACTTCGACTTCGATTTCGATTTCGACTTCGATTTCGATTTCGATAACGATATCGATATCGACTTCGACTTCGACTTCGACTTCGACTTCGACTTCGATTTCGACTTCGACTTCGACTTCGACTTCGACTTCGACTTCGACTTCGACTTCGACTTCGACTTCGACTTCGACTTCGATTTCGATTTCGATTTCGACTTCGACTTCGATTTCGATTTCGACTTCGATTTCGACTTCGACTTCGACTTCGACTTCGACTTCGATCTTCGACTTCGACTTCGACTTCGATTTCGACTTCGACTTCGATTTCGATTTCGTTTTCGATATCGATATCGATTTCGATTTCGATTTCGAGTTCGACTTCGACTTCGACTTCGACTGCGACTGCGATTTCGACTTCGACTTCGATTTCGACTTCGACTTCGACTTCGACTTCGACTTCGACTTCGATTTCGATTTCGACTTCGACTTCGATTTCGACTTCGACTTCGACTTCGATTTCGACTTCGACTTCGACTTCGATTTCGACTTCGACTTCGATTTCGACTTCGACTGCGATTTCGACTTCGACTTCGACTTCGACTTCGATTTCGACTTCGACTTCGACTTCGACTTCGATTTCGATTTCGATTTCGACTTCGATTTCGATTTCGACTTCGACTTCGATTTCGATTTCGATTTCGACTTCGACTTCGATTTCGACATCGACATCGACTTCGACTTCGACTGCTCGATTTCGACTTCGACTTCGACTTCGACTTCGATATCGACTTCGATTTCGATTTCGATTTCGATATCGATATCGAATCGACTTCGACTTCGACTTCGATTTCGATTTCGATATCGATATCGACTTCGACTTCGACTTCGACTTCGACTTCGACTTCGATTTCGACTTCGACTTCGACTTCGATTTCGACTTCGACTTCGACTTCGATTTCGACTTCGACTTCGACTTCGATTTCGACTGCGACTTCGATTTCGACTTCGACTGCGATTTCGACTTCGACTTCGACTTCGACTTCGACTTCGACTTCGACTTCGACTTCGATTTCGATTTCGATTTCGATATCGATATCGATTTCGATTTCGATTTCGAGTTCGACTTCGACTTCGACTTCGACTGCGACTGCGATTTCGACCAGGACTGCGATTTCGACTTCGACTTCGACTTCGACTTCGACTTCGACTGCGATTTCGACTTCGACTTAGACTTCGATTTCGATTTCGACTTCGACTTCGATTTCGACTTCGACTTCGATTTCGATTTCGACTTCGATTTCGATTTCGATTTCGATTTCGATATCGATATCGACTTCGACTGCGACTTCGACTTCGACTGCGATTTCGACTTCGACTTCGACTTCGTCTTCGACTTCGACTTCGACTTCGATTTCGACTTCGACTTAGACTTCGATTTCAATATCGACTTCGATTTTGATTTCGATAACGATATCGATATCGACTTCGACTTCGACTTCGACTTCGACTTCGACTGCGATTTCGACTGCGACTTCGATTTCGACTTCGACTTCGACTTCGACTTCGACTTCGACTTCGACTTCGACTTCGACTTCGACTTCGACTTCGACTGCGATTTCGATTTCGATTTCGTCTTCGACTTCGATTTCGATTTCGACTTCGATTTCGACTTCGACTTCGACTTCGACTTCGTCTTCGACTTCGACTTCGACTGCGATTTCGACTTCGACTTAGACTTCGATTTCGATTTCGTCTTCGACTTCGACTGCGACTGCGATTTCGACTGCGACTGCGATTTCGACTTCGACTTCGACTTCGACTTCGACTTCGACTTCGACTTCGATTTCGATTTCGATATCGACTTCGATTTTGATTTCGATAACGATATCGATATCGATATCGACTTCGACTTCGACTTCGACTTCGACTTCGACTGCGATTTCGACTTCGACTTCGACTTCGACTTCGACTTCGACTTCGACTTCGACTTCGACTTCGACTTCGACTTCGACTTCGACTTCGACTTCGACTGCGATTTCGATTTCGATTTCGTCTTCGACTTCGATTTCGATTTCGACTTCGATTTCGACTTCGACTTCGACTTCGACTTCGACTTCGTCTTCGACTTCGACTGCGATTTCGACTTCGACTTCGACTTCGATTTCGATTTCGACTTCGACTTCGATTTCGATTTCGACTTCGACTTCGATTTCAATTTCGACTTCGATTTTGATTTCGATAATCGATATCGATTTCGACTGCGATTTCGACTTCGATTTCGACTTCGACTTCGACTTCGACTTCGACTGCGATTTCGACTTCGACTTCGATTTCGATTTCGTCTTCGACTTCGATTTCGATTTCGACTTCGATTTCGACTTCGACTTCGACTTCGACTTCGACTGCGATTTCGACTTCGACTTCGACTTCGTCTTCGACTTCGACTTCGACTGCGATTTCGACTTCGACTTCGACTTCGATTTCGATTTCGACTTCGACTTCGATTTCGATTTCGACTTCGACTTCGATTTCGATTTCGACTTCGACTTCGATTTCGATTTCGATATCGATATCGATATCGACTTCGACTGCGACTTCGACTTCGACTGCGATTTCGACTTCGATTTCGACTTCGACTTCGACTTCGACTTCGACTTCGATTTCGATATCGACTTCGATTTTGATTTCGATAACGATATCGATATCGACTTCGACTTCGATTTCGACTTCGACTTCGACTTCGACTGCGACTGCGATTTCGACTTCGACTGCGATTTCGACTTCGACTTCGACTTCGACTTCGACTTCGACTTCGACTTCGACTTCGACTTCGATTTCGATATCGACTTCGATTTTGATTTCGATAACGATATCGATATCGACTTCGACTTCGATTTCGACATCGACATCGTCTTCGACTTCGACTGCGATTTCGACTTCGACTTCGACTTCGACTTCGACTTCGACTTCGACTTCGATTTCGATTTCGACTATCGATTTCGAATTCGACTTCGACTTCGACTTCGACTTCGATATCGATATCGACTTCGACTTCGACTTCGACTTCGACTTCGATTTCGACTTCGACTACGATTTCGACTTCGACTTCGACTTCGACTTCGATTTCGTTTTCGATATCGATATCGATTTCGATTTCGATTTCGAGTTCGACTTCGACTTCGACTTCGACTGCGACTGCGATTTCGATTTCGATTTCGTCTTCGACTTCGCTTTCGATTTCGACTTCGATTTCGACTTCGACTTCGACTTCGTCTTCGACTTCGACTTCGACTTCGACTTCGATTTCGATTTCGACTTCGACTTCGATTTCGATTTCGTCTTCGACTTCGATTTCGATTTCGACTTCGATTTCGATTTCGATTTCGACTTCGACTGCGACTTCGACTGCGATTTCGATTTCGATTTCGTCTTCGACTTCGCTTTCGATTTCGACTTCGATTTCGACTTCGACTTCGACTGCGATTTCGACTTCGACTTAGACTTCGATTTCGATTTCGTCTTCGACTTCGACTGCGACTGCGATTTCGACTGCGACTGCGATTTCGACTTCGACTTCGACTTCGACTTCGACTTCGACTTCGACTTCAACTTCGACTTCGATTTCGATATCGACTTCGATTTTGATTTCGATAACGATATCGATATCGATATCGACTTCGACTTCGACTTCGACTTCGACTTCGACTGCGATTTCGACTGCGACTTCGACTTCGACTTCGACTTCGACTTCGACTTCGACTTCGACTTCGACTTCGACTTCGACTTCGACTTCGACTGCGATTTCGATTTCGATTTCGTCTTCGACTTCGATTTCGATTTCGACTTCGATTTCGACTTCGACTTCGACTTCGACTTCGACTTCGTCTTCGACTTCGACTGCGATTTCGACTTCGACTTAGACTTCGATTTCGATTTCGACTTCGATTTCGACTTCGACTTCGACTTCGACTTCGACTTCGATTTCGACTTCGACTTCGACTTCGTCTTCGACTTCGACTTCGACTGCGATTTCGACTTCGACTTCGATTTCGATTTCGTCTTCGACTTCGATTTCGATTTCGACTTCGATTTCGACTTCGACTTCGACTTCGACTTCGACTGCGATTTCGACTTCGACTTCGACTTCGTCTTCGACTTCGACTTCGACTGCGATTTCGACTTCGACTTAGACTTCGATTTCGATTTCGACTTCGACTTCGATTTCGATTTCGTCTTCGACTTCGATTTCGATTTCGACTTCGACTTCGATTTCGATATCGATATCGATATCGACTTCGACTGCGACTTCGACTTCGACTGCGATTTCGACTTCGATTTCGACTTCGACTTCGACTTTGACTTCGACTTCGATTTCGATATCGACTTCGATTTTGATTTCGATAACGATATCGATATCGACTTCGACTTCGATTTCGACATCGACATCGTCTTCGACTTCGACTGCGATTTCGACTTCGACTGCGATTTCGACTTCGACTTCGACTTCGACTTCGACTTCGACTTCGACTTCGACTTCGATTTCGATATCGACTTCGATTTTGATTTCGATAACGATATCGATATCGACTTCGACTTCGATTTCGACATCGACATCGTCTTCGACTTCGACTGCGATTTCGACTTCGACTTCGACTTCGATTCGATTTCGACTTCGATTTCGATTTCGATATCGATTCGACTTCGACTTCGACTTCGACTTCGATATCGATATCGACTTCGACTTCGACTTCGACTTCGACTTCGATTTCGACTTCGACTACGATTTCGACTTCGACTTCGACTTCGACTTCGATTTCGATTTCGATTTCGTTTTCGATATCGATATCGATTTCGATTTCGATTTCGAGTTCGACTTCGACTTCGACTTCGACTTCGACTTCGATTTCGATTTCGATTTCGTCTTCGACTTCGCTTTCGATTTCGACTTCGATTTCGACTTCGACTTCGACTTCGACTTCGACTTCGACTTCGACTTCGACTTCGATTTCGATTTCGACTTCGACTTCGATTTCGATTTCGTCTTCGACTTCGATTTCGATTTCGACTTCGACTTCGACTTCGATTTCGATTTCGTTTTCGATATCAATTTCGATTTCGATTTCGATTTCGAGTTCGACTTCGACTTCGACTTCGACTGCGACTGCGATTTCGATTTCGATTTCGACTACGATTTCGACTTCGACTTCGACTTCGACTTCGATTTCGATTTCGTTTTCGATATCGATATCGATTTCGATTTCGATTTCGATTTCGAGTTCGACTTCGACTTCGACTTCGACTTCGACTTCGATTTCGACTTCGACTACGATTTCGACTTCGACTTCGACTTCGACTTCGATTTCGATTTCGTTTTCGATATCGATATCGATTTCGATTTCGATTTCGAGTTCGACTTCGACTTCGACTTCGACTGCGACTTCGATTTCGATTTCGATTTCGTCTTCGACTTCGATTTCGATTTCGACTTCGATTTCGACTTCGACTTCGACTTCGACTTCGACTTCGACTTCGACTTCGACTTCGATTTCGATTTCGACTTCGACTTCGATTTCGATTTCGATTCGACTTCGATTTCGATTTCGACTTCGATTTCGATTTCGATTTCGACTTCGACTGCGACTTCGACTGCGATTTCGATTTCGATTTCGTCTTCGACTTCGCTTTCGATTTCGACTTCGATTTCGACTTCGACTTCGACTGCGATTTCGACTTCGACTTAGACTTCGATTTCGATTTCGTCTTCGACTTCGACTGCGACTGCGATTTCGACTGCGACTGCGATTTCGACTTCGACTTCGACTTCGACTTCGACTTCGACTTCAACTTCGACTTCGATTTCGATATCGACTTCGATTTTGATTTCGATAACGATATCGATATCGATATCGACTTCGACTTCGACTTCGACTTCGACTTCGACTGCGATTTCGACTGCGACTTCGACTTCGACTTCGACTTCGACTTCGACTTCGACTTCGACTTCGACTTCGACTTCGACTTCGACTTCGACTGCGATTTTGATTTCGATTTCGTCTTCGACTTCGATTTCGATTTCGACTTCGATTTCGACTTCGACTTCGACTTCGACTTCGACTTCGTCTTCGACTTCGACTGCGATTTCGACTTCGACTTAGACTTCGATTTCGATTTCGACTTCGACTTCGATTTCGATTTCGATCTTCGACTTCGATTTCAATTTCGACTTCGATTTTGATTTCGATAACGATATCGATATCGACTATTTCGACTTCGATTTCGATTTCGACTTCGACTTCGACTTCGACTGCGATTTCGACTTCGACTTCGATTTCGATTTCGTTCGACTTCGATTTCGATTTCGACTTCGATTTCGACTTCGACTTCGACTTCGACTTCGACTGTCGATTTCGACTTCGACTTCGACTTCGACTTCGACTTCGACTTCGATTTCGAATTCGACTTCGATTTCGATTTCGACTTCGACATCGATTTCGATTTCGACTTCGATTTCGACTTCGACTTCGACTTCGACTTCGACTGCGATTTCGACTTCGACTTCGACTTCGTCTTCGACTTCGACTTCGACTGCGATTTCGACTTCGACTTAGACTTCGATTTCGATTTCGACTTCGATTTCGATTTCGATTTCGTCTTCGACTTCGATTTCGATTTCGACTTCGAATTCGATTTCGATATCGATATCGATATCGACTTCGATTCATGATTTCGACTTCGACTGCGATTTCGATTTCGATTTCGACTTCGACTTCGACTTTGACTTCGACTTCGATTTCGATATCGACTTCGATTTTGATTTCGATAACGATATCGATATCGACTTCGACTTCGATTTCGACATTCGACATCGTCTTCGACTTCGACTGCGATTTCGACTTCGACTGCGATTTCGACTTCGACTTCGACTTCGACTTCGACTTCGACTTCGACTTCGACTTCGATTTCGATTTCGACTTCGATTTTGATATCGATATCGACATCGACTTCGACTTCGATTTCGACATCGACATCGTCTTCGACTTCGACTTCGATTTCGACTTCGACTTCGACTTCGATTTCGATATCGACTTTCGATATCGATATCGATATCGATATCGACTTCGACTTCGACTTCGATTTCGATTCGATTCGACTTCGACTTCGACTTCGACTTCGACTTCGATTTCGACTTCGACTACGATTTCGACTTCGACTTCGACTTCGACTTCGATTTCGATTTCGATTTCGACTTCGACTTCGACTTCGATTTCGACTTCGACTTCGACTTCGACTTCGACTTCGACTTCGATTCGATTTCGACTTCGATTTCGACTTCGATTTCGACTTCGATTCGATTTCGACTTCGACTTCGACTTCGACTTCGATTTCGATTACCATTCGACTTCGATTTCGATTTCGACTTCGATTTCGATTTCGATTTCGACTTCGATTTCGATTTCGATTTCGACTTCGACTTCGACTTCGACTGCGATTTCGATTTCGATTTCGACTTCGACTTCGATTTCGACTTCGATTTCGACTTCGACTTCGAATTTCGACTTCGACTTAGACTTCGATTTCGATTTCGACTTCGACTTCGACTGCGACTTCGATTTCGACTATCGATTTCGACTTCGACTTCGACTTCGACTTCGACTTCGACTTCAACTTCGACTTCGATTTCGATTTCGATTTCGATTTCGATTTCGATAACGATATCGATATCGATTTCGACTTCGACTTCGACTTCGACTTCGACTTCGAATTTCGACTGCGACTTCGACTTCGACTTCGACTTCGACTTCGACTTCGACTTCGACTTCGACTTCGACTTCGACTTCGACTGCGATTTTGATTTCGATTTCGTCTTCGACTTCGATTTCGATTTCGACTTCGATTTCGACTTCGACTTCGACTTCGACTTCGACTTCGTCTTCGACTTCGACTGCGATTTCGACTTCGACTTAGACTTCGATTTCGATTTCGACTTCGACTTCGATTTTGATTTCGATAACGATATCGATATCGACTGCGATTTCGACTTCGATTTCGACTTCGAATTCGACTTCGACTTCGACTGCGATTTCGACTTCGACTTCGATTTCGATTTCGTCTTCGACTTCGATTTCGATTTCGACTTCGATTTCGACTTCGACTTCGACTTCGACTTCGACTGCGATTTCGACTTCGACTTCGACTTCGTCTTCGACTTCGACTTCGACTGCGATTTCGACTTCGACTTAGACTTCGATTTCGATTTCGACTTCGACTTCGATTTCGATTTCGTCTTCGACTTCGATTTCGATTTCGACTTCGACTTCGACTTCGACTTCGACTTCGACTTCGACTTCGACTTCGACTTCGACTGCGATTTCGATTTCGATTTCGTCTTCGACTTCGATTTCGACTTCGATTTCGACTTCGACTTCGACTTCGACTTCGACTTCGTCTTCGACTTCGACTTCGACTGCGATTTCGACTTCGACTTAGACTTCGATTTCGATTTCGACTTCGACTTCGATTTCGATTTCGTCTTCGACTTCGATTTCAATATCGACTTCGATTTTGATTTCGATAACGATATCGATATCGACTGCGATTTCGACTTCGATTTCGACTTCGAATTCGACTTCGACTTCGACTGCGATTTCGACTTCGACTTCGATTTCGATTTCGTCTTCGACTTCGATTTCGATTTCGACTTCGATTTCGACTTCGACTTCGACTTCGACTTCGACTTCGACTGCGATTTCGACTTCGACTTCGTCTTCGACTTCGACTTCGACTGCGATTTCGACTTCGACTTAGACTTCGATTTCGATTTCGACTTCGACTTCGATTTCGATATCGACATCGACATCGTCTTCGACTTCGACTACGATTTCGACTTCGACTTCGACTTCGACTGCGATTTCGACTTCGATTTCGACTTCGATTTCGACATCGACATCGTCTTCGACTTCGACTACGATTTCGACTTCGACTTTGACTTCGACTTCGATTTCGATATCGACTTCGATTTTGATTTCGATAACGATATCGATATCGACTTCGACTTCGATTTCGACATCGACATCGTCTTCGACTTCGACTGCGATTTCGACTTCGACTTCGACTTCGACTTCGACTTCGATATCGACTTCGATTTCGATTTCGATATCGATATCGAATCGACTTCGACTTCGACTTCGACTTCGATATCGATATCGACTTCGACTTCGACTTCGACTTCGACTTCGATTTCGACTTCGACTTCGACTTCGACTTCGATTTCGACATCGACATCGTCTTCGACTTCGACTACGATTTCGACTTCGACTTCGACTTCGACTTCGATTTCGATTTCGTTTTCGATATCGATATCGATTTCGATTTCGAGTTCGACTTCGACTTCGACTTCGACTTCGACTGCGACTGCGATTTCGATTTCGATTTCGTCTTCGACTTCGCTTTCGATTTCGACTTCGATTTCGACTTCGACTTCGTCTTCGACTTCGACTTCGACTTCGACTTCGACTTCGATTTCGATTTCGACTTCGACTTCGATTTCGATTTCGGTCTTCGATTTCGACTTCGATTTCGACTTCGATTTCGGTTTCGATTTCGACTTCGACTGCGATTTCGATTTCGATTTCGTTCGACTTCGATTTCGATTTCGACTCCTTTCGACTTCGACTTCGACTTCGACTCATCGATTTCGATTTCGACTTCGACTTCGATTTCGATTTCATCTTCGACTTCGATTTCGATTTCGACTTCGATTTCGATTTCGACTGCGATTTCGATTTCGATTTCGTCTTCGACTTCGCTTTCGATTTCGACTTCGATTTCGACTTCGACTTCGACTTCGACTTCGTCTTCGACTTCGACTTCGACTTCGACTTCGATTTCGATTTCGACTTCGACTTCGATTTCGATTTCGTCTTCGACTTCGATTTCGATTTCGACTTCGATTTCGATTTCGATTTCGATATCGATATCGACTTCGACTGCGACTTCGACTTCGACTGCGATTTCGACTTCGACTTCGACTTCGTCTTCGACTTCGACTTCGACTGCGATTTCGACTTCGACTTAGAGTTCGATTTCAATATCGACTTCGATTTTGATTTCGATAACGATATCGATATCGACTTCGACTTCGACTTCGACTTCGACTTCGACTGCGATTTCGACTGCGACTTCGACTTCGACTTCGACTTCGACTTCGACTTCGACTTCGACTTCGACTTCGACTTCGATTTCGATTTCGTCTTCGACTTCGATTTCGATTTCGACTTCGATTTCGATTTCGATTTCGACTTCGACTGCGACTTCGACTGCGATTTCGATTTCGATTTCGTCTTCGACTTCGCTTTCGATTTCGACTTCGATTTCGACTTCGACTTCGACTGCGATTTCGACTTCGACTTAGACTTCGATTTCGATTTCGTCTTCGACTTCGACTGCGACTGCGATTTCGACTGCGACTGCGATTTCGACTTCGACTTCGACTTCGACTTCGACTTCGACTTCAACTTCGACTTCGATTTCGATATCGACTTCGATTTTGATTTCGATAACGATATCGATATCGATATCGACTTCGACTTCGACTTCGACTTCGACTTCGACTGCGATTTCGACTGCGACTTCGACTTCGACTTCGACTTCGACTTCGACTTCGACTTCGACTTCGACTTCGACTTCGACCCATTTTGTTTCGATTTTTTCGATTTCGACTTCGATTTCGATTTCGACTTCGATTTCGACTTCGACTTCGACTTCGACTTCGACTTCGTCTTCGACTTCGACTGCGATTTCGACTTCGACTTAGACTTCGATTTCGATTTCGACTTCGACTTCGATTTCGATTTCGTCTTCGACTTCGATTTCAATATCGACTTCGATTTTGATTTCGATAACGATATCGATATCGACTGCGATTTCGACTTCGATTTCGACTTCGAATTCGACTTCGACTTCGACTGCGATTTCGACTTCGACTTCGATTTCGATTTCGTCTTCGACTTCGATTTCGATTTCGACTTCGATTTCGACTTCGACTTCGACTTCGACTTCGACTGCGATTTCGACTTCGACTTCGACTTCGTCTTCGACTTCGACTTCGACTCGATTCGACTTCGACTTAGACTTCGATTTCGATTTCGACTTCGACTTCGATTTCGATTTCGTCTTCGACTTCGATTTCGATTTCGACTTCGACTTCGACTTCGACTTCGACTTCGACTTCGACTTCGACTTCGACTTCGACTGCGATTTCGATTTCGATTTCGTCTTCGACTTCGATTTCGATTTCGACTTCGATTTCGACTTCGACTTCGACTTCGACTTCGACTTCGTCTTCGACTTCGACTTCGACTGCGATTTCGACTTCGAGACTTCGATTTCGATTTCGACTTCGACTTCGATTTCGATTTCGTCTTCGACTTCGATTTCAATATCGACTTCGATTTTGATTTCGATAACGATATCGATATCGACTGCGATTTCGACTTCGATTTCGACTTCGAATTCGACTTCGACTTCGACTGCGATTTCGACTTCGACTTCGATTTCGATTTCGTCTTCGACTTCGATTTCGATTTCGACTTCGATTTCGACTTCGACTTCGACTTCGACTTCGACTTCGACTGCGATTTCGACTTCGACTTCGTCTTCGACTTCGACTTCGACTGCGATTTCGACTTCGACTTAGACTTCGATTTCGATTTCGACTTCGACTTCGATTTCGATTTCGTCTTCGACTTCGATTTCGATTTCGACTTCGACTTCGATTTCGATTTCGATATCGACATCGACATCGTCTTCGACTTCGACTACGATTTCGACTTCGACTTCGACTTCGACTGCGATTTCGACTTCGATTTCGACTTCGATTTCGACATCGACATCGTCTTCGACTTCGACTACGATTTCGACTTCGACTTCGACTTCGACTTCGACTTCGACTTCGACTTCGACTTCGATTTCGATTTCGACTTCGACTTCGATTTCGATTTCGTCTTCGACTTCGATTTCGATTTCGACTTCGATTTCGGTTTCGATTTCGACTTCGACTGCGATTTCGATTTCGATTTCGTCTTCGACTTCGCTTTCGATTTCGATTTCGACTTCGACTTCGACTTCGTCTTCGACTTCGACTTCGACTTCGACTTCGATTTCGATTTCGACTTCGACTTCGATTTCGATTTCATCTTCGACTTCGATTTCGATTTCGACTTCGATTTCGATTTCGACTGCGATTTCGATTTCGATTTCGTCTTCGACTTCGCTTTCGATTTCGACTTCGATTTCGACTTCGACTTCGACTTCGACTTCGTCTTCGACTTCGACTTCGACTTCGACTTCGATTTCGATTTCGACTTCGACTTCGATTTCGATTTCGTCTTCGACTTCGATTTCGATTTCGACTTCGATTTCGATTTCGATTTCGATATCGATATCGACTTCGACTGCGACTTCGACTTCGACTGCGATTTCGACTTCGACTTCGACTTCGTCTTCGACTTCGACTTCGACTGCGATTTCGACTTCGACTTAGAGTTCGATTTCAATATCGACTTCGATTTTGATTTCGATAACGATATCGATATCGACTTCGACTTCGACTTCGACTTCGACTTCGACTGCGATTTCGACTGCGACTTCGACTTCGACTTCGACTTCGACTTCGACTTCGACTTCGACTTCGACTTCGACTTCGATTTCGATTTCGATATCGATATCGATATCGACTTCGACTGCGACTTCGACTGCGATTTCGACTTCGATTTCGACTTCGATTTCGACATCGACATCGTCTTCGACTTCGACTACGATTTCGACTTCGACTTCGACTTCGACTGCGATTTCGACTTCGATTTCGACTTCGATTTCGACATCGACATCGTCTTCGACTTCGACTACGATTTCGACTTCGACTTCGACTTCGACTTCGATTTCGATATCGACTTCGATTTTGATTTCGATAACGATATCGATATCGACTTCGACTTCGATTTCGACATCGACATCGTCTTCGACTTCGACTGCGATTTCGACTTCGACTTCGACTTCGACTTCGATATTCGACTTCGATTTCGATTTCGATATCGATATCGACATCGACTTCGACTTCGACTTCGACTTCGATTTCGATATTCGACTTCGACTTCGACTTCGACTTCGACTTCGATTTCGACTTCGACTTCGACTTCGACTTCGACTTCGACTTCGATTTCGACTTCGACTTCGACTTCGACTTCGACTTCGACTTCGATTCGATTTCGACTTCGACTATCGACTTCGACTTCGACTTCGACTTCGACTTCGACTTCGACTTCGACTTCGATTTCGACTTCGACTTCGACTTCGATTTCGACTTCGACTTCGACTTCGACTTCGACTTCGATTTCGATTTCGATTTCGACTTCGACTTCGATTTCGATTTCGACTTCGATTTCGATTTCGACTTCGACTTCGACTTCGATTTCGATTTCGACTTCGACTTCGACTTCGATTTCGTTTTCGACTTCGACTTCGACTTCGACTTCGACTTCGACTTCGACTTCGATTTCGATTTCGATTTCGACTTCGACTTCGACTTCGATTTCGATTTCGACTTCGATTTCGAGTTCGACTTCGATTTCGACTTCGACTCGATTCGATTTCGACTTCGATTTCGACTTCGATTTCGACTTCGATTTCGACTTCGACTTCGACTTCGACTTCGACTTCGACTTCGACTTCGACTTCGATTTCGATTTCGACTTCGACTTCGATTTCGATTTCGACTTCGACTTCGATTTCGATTTCGACTTCGATTTCGATTTCGATTTCGATTTCGATATCGATATCGACTCCTCGACTTCGACTTCGACTTCGACTTCGACTTCGACTTCGACTACGATTTCGATTTCGATTTCGTCTTCGACTTCGACTTTCGATTTCGACTTCGATTTCGACTTCGACTTCGACTTCGACTTCGACTTCGACTTCGACTTCGACTTCGACTTCGATTTCGATTTCGACTTCGACTTCGATTTCGATTTCGTCTTCGACTTCGATTTCGACTTCGATTTCGATTTCGACTTCGATTTCGATTTCGATTTCGTCTTCGACTTCGCTTTCGATTTCGACTTCGATTTCGACTTTGACTTCGACTTCGATCTTCGACTTCGACTTCGACTTCGACTTCGATTTCGATTTCGACTTCGACTTCGACTTCGACTTCGATTTCGTCTTCGACTTCGATTTCGATTTCGACTTCGATTTCGACTTCGATTTCGATATCGATATCGACTTCGACTGCGACTCCCTCGACTTCGATTTCGACTTCGACTTCGACTTCGACTGCGATTTCGACTTCGACTTCGACTTCGTCTTCGACTTCGACTTCGACTGCGATTTCGACTTCGACTTAGAGTTCGATTTCAATATCGACTTCGATTTTGATTTCGATAACGATATCGATATCGACTTCGACTTCGACTTCGACTTCGACTTCGACTTCGATTTCGACTGCGACTTCGACTTCGACTTCGACTTCGACTTCGACTTCGACTTCGACTTCGACTTCGACTTCGACTTCGACTTCGACTTCGACTTCGACTTCGACTTCGATTTCGATTTCGATTTCGTCTTCGACTTCGCTTTCGATTTCGACTTCGATTTCGACTTCGACTTCGACTTCGTCTTCGACTTCGACTTCGACTGCGATTTCGACTTCGACTTAGACTTCGATTTTGATTTCGATAACGATATCGATATCGATATCGGCTTCGACTTCGACTTCGACTTCGACTGCGATTTCGACTGCGACTGCGACTTCGACTTCGACTTCGACTTCGACTTCGACTTCGACTTCGACTTCGACTTCGACTTCGACTTCGACTTCGACTTCCACTGCGATTTCGATTTCGTCTTCGACTTCGATTTCGATTTCGACTTCGATTTCGACTTCGACTTCGACTTCGACTTCGACTTCGTCTTCGACTTCGGCTTAGACTTCGATTTCGATTTCGACTTCGACTTCGATTTCGATTTCGTCTTCGACTTCGATTTCAATATCGACTTCGATTTTGATTTCGATAACGATATCGATATCGACTGCGATTTCGACTTCGATTTCGACTTCGACTTCGACTTCGACTGCGATTTCGACTTCGACTTCGACTTCGTCTTCGACTTCGATTTCGACTTCGATTTCGACTTCGACTTCGACTTCGACTTCGACTGCGATTTCGATTTCGATTTCGTCTTCGACTTCGACTTCGACTTCGACTTCGTCTCCGACTTCGACTTCGACTGCGATTTCGACTTCGACTTAGACTTCGATTTCGATTTCGACTTCGACTTCGATTTCGTCTTCGACTTCGATTTCAATATCGACTTCGATTTTGATTTCGATAACGATATCGATATCGACTGCGATTTCGACTTCGATTTCGACTTCGACTTCGACTTCGACTTCGACTGCGATTTCGACTTCGACTTCGACTTCGTCTTCGACTTCGACTTCGACTGCGATTTCGACTTCGACTTAGACTTTGATTTCGATTTCGACTTCGACTTCGATTTCGATTTCGTCTTCGACTTCGATTTCGATTTCGACTTCGACTTCGACTTCGACTTCGACTGCGATTTCGACTT
Organism: Drosophila leonis; assembly: GCA_035045365.1. Lineage (NCBI taxonomy): Eukaryota > Metazoa > Arthropoda > Insecta > Diptera > Drosophilidae > Drosophila > Drosophila leonis. The sequence continues at coordinate 16,372 of JAWNPC010000031.1, read as the reverse complement.
CGATTTCGACTTCGACTTCGACTTTGACTTCGACTTCGATTTCGATATCGACTTCGATTTTGATTTCGATAACGATATCGATATCGACTTCGACTTCGATTTCGACATCGACATCGTCTTCGACTTCGACTGCGATTTCGACTTCGACTTCGACTTCGACTTCGACTTCGATATCGACTTCGATTTCGATTTCGATTTCGATATCGATATCGAATCGACTTCGACTTCGACTTCGATTTCGATTTCGATATCGATATCGACTTCGACTTCGACTTCGACTTTGACTTCGATTTCGACTTCGACTTCGACTTCGATTTCGACATCGACATCGTCTTCGACTTCGACTACGATTTCGACTTCGACTTCGACTTCGACTTCGATTTCGATTTCGTTTTCGATATCGATATCGATTTCGATTTCGATTTCGAGTTCGACTTCGACTTCGACTTCGACTGCGACTGCGATTTCGACCAGGACTGCGATTTCGACTTCGACTTCGACTTCGACTTCGACTTCGACTTCGACTTCGACTTCGACTTCGACTTCGACTTCGACTGCGATTTCGATTTCGATTTCGTCTTCGACTTCGCTTTCGATTTCGACTTCGATTTCGACTTCGACTTCGACTTCGACTTCGTCTTCGACTTCGACTTCGACTTAGACTTCGATTTCGATTTCGACTTCGACTTCGATTTCGATTTCGTCTTCGACTTCGATTTCGATTTCGACTTCGATTTCGATTTCGATTTCGATTTCGATATCGATATCGATATCGACTTCGACTGCGACTTCGACTTCGACTGCGATTTCGACTTCGATTTCGACTTCGTCTGCGACTTCGACTTCGACTGCGATTTCGACTTAGATTTCGACTTCGTCTGCGACTTCGACTTCGACTGCGATTTCGACTTCGACTTAGACTTCGATTTCAATATCGACTTCGATTTTGATTTCGATAACGATATCGATATCGACTTCGACTTCGACTTCGACTTCGACTTCGACTTCGACTGCGATTTCGACTGCGACTTCGACTTCGACTTCGACTTCGACTTCGACTTCGACTTCGATTTCGATTTCGACTTCGACTTCGATTTCGATTTCGTCTTCGACTTCGATTTCGATTTCGACTACGATTTCGATTTCGATTTCGATATCGATATCGACTTCGACTGCGACTTCGACTTCGACTGCGATTTCGACTTCGACTTCGACTTCGTCTTCGACTTCGACTTCGATTTCGACTTCGACTTCGACTTCGTCTGCGACTTCGACTTCGACTGCGATTTCGACTTCGACTTAGACTTCGATTTCAATATCGACTTCGATTTTGATTTCGATAACGATATCGATATCGACTTCGACTTCGACTTCGACTTCGACTTCGACTTCGATTTCGACTGCGACTTCGACTTCGACTTCGACTTCGACTTCGACTTCGACTTCGACTTCGACTTCGACTTCGACTTCGACTTCGACTTCGACTTCGACTTCGACTTCGACTTCGATTTCGATTTCGATTTCGTCTTCGACTTCGCTTTCGATTTCGACTTCGATTTCGACTTCGACTTCGACTGCGATTTCGACTTCGACTTAGACTTCGATTTTGATTTCGTCTTCGACTTCGACTGCGATTTCGACTGCGACTGCGATTTCGACTTCGGTTTCGACTTCGACTTCGACTTCGACTTCGATTTCGATATCGACTTCGATTTTGATTTCGATAACGATATCGATATCGATATCGGCTTCGACTTCGACTTCGACTTCGTCTTCGACTTCGATTTCGACTTCGATTTCGACTTCGATTTCGATTTCGATTTCGACTTCGACTTCGATTTTGATTTCGATATCGACTTCGATTTCGGTTTCGATATCGACTTCGACTTCGACTTCGACTTCGACTGCGATTTCGACTTCGACTTCGACTTCGTCTTCGACTTCGACTTCGACTTCGACTTCGTCTTCGACTTCGACTTCGATTTCGATTTCGATTTCGATTTCGATTTCGATTTCGATATCGATATCGAATCGACCTCGACTTCGACTTCGACTTCGACTTCGACTTCGACTTCGACTTCGACTTCGACTGCGATTTCGACTTCGAATTAGACTTCGATTTCGACTTCGACTTCGACTTCGATTTCGATTTCGTCTTCGACTTCGATTTCGATTTCGACTTCGATTTCGATTTCGATTTCGATTTCGATATCGATATCGATATCGACTTCGACTGCGACTTCGACTTCGACTGCGATTTCGACTTCGACTTCGACTTCGTCTTCGACTTCGACTTCGACTGCGATTTCGACTTCGACTTAGACTTCGATTTCGATTTCGACTTCGACTTCGATTTCGATTTCGTCTTCGACTTCGACTGCGACTGCGATTTCGACTTTGACTTCGATTTCGATATCGACTTCGAGTTTGATTTCGATAACGATATCGATATCGACTGCGATGTCGACTTCGACTTCGACTTCGACTTCGAATTCGACTTCGACTGCGATTTCGACTTCGATTTTGATTTCGATAACGATATCGATATCGACTTCGACTTCGATTTCGACATCGACATCGAATTCGACTTCGACTTCGACTTCGACTTCGACTTCGACTTCGACTTCGATTTCGATTTCGACTTCGATTTCGACTTCGACTTCGACTTCGACTTCGACTTCGTCTTCGACTTCGACTTCGACTGCGATTTCGACTTCGACTTAGACTTCGATTTCGATTTCGACTTCGACTTCGATTTCGATTTCGTCTTCGACTTCGATTTCAATATCGACTTCGATTTTGATTTCGATAACGATATCGATATCGACTGCGATTTCGACTTCGATTTCGACTTCGACTTCGACTTCGACTTCGATTTCGACTTCGACTTCGACTTCGACTTCGATTTCGACTTCGACTTCGATTTCGATTTCGACTTAGACTTCGACTGCGATTTCGATTTCGATTTCGTCTTCGACTTCGATTTCGATTTCGACTTCGATTTCGATTTCGTCTTCGACTTCGATTTCGATTTCGACTTCGATTTCGACTTCGACTTCGACTTCGACTTCGACTTCGATTTCGATTTCGACTTCGACTTCGATTTCGATTTCGACTTCGACTTCGATTTCGATTTCGACATCGATATCGATATCGACTTCGACTTCGACTTCGACTTCGATTTCGACTTCGACTTCGACTTCGACTTCGACTTCGACTTCGACTTCGATTTCGATTTCGTCTTCGACTTCGATTTCGATTTCGACTTCGACTTCGATTTCGATTTCGATATCGATATCGATATCGACTTCGACTGCGACTTCGACTTCGACTGCGATTTCGACTTCGATTTCGACTTCGACTTCGACTTTGACTTCGACTTCGATTTCGATATCGACTTCGATTTTGATTTCGATAACGATATCGATATCGACTTCGACTTCGATTTCGACATCGACATCGTCTTCGACTTCGACTGCGATTTCGACTTCGACTTCGACTTCGACTTCGACTTCGATATCGACTTCGATTTCGATTTCGATTTCGATATCGATATCGACATCGACTTCGACTTCGACTTCGATTTCGACTATCGATATCGACTTCGACTTCGACTTCGACTTCGACTTCGACTTCGATTTCGATTTCGACTTCGACTTCGATTTCGATTTCGTCTTCGACTTCGATTTCGATTTCGACTTCGATTTCGATTTCGATTTCGATATCGATATCGACTTCGACTGCGACTTCGACTTCGACTGCGATTTCGACTTCGACTTCGACTTCGTCTTCGACTTCGACTTCGATTTCGACTTCGACTTCGACTTCGTCTGCGACTTCGACTTCGACTGCGATTTCGACTTCGACTTAGACTTCGATTTCAATATCGACTTCGATTTTGATTTCGATAACGATATCGATATCGACTTCGACTTCGACTTCGACTTCGACTTCGACTGCGATTTCGACTGCGACTTCGAATTCGACTTCGACTGCGATTTCGACTTCGATTTTGATTTCGATAACGATATCGATATCGACTTCGACTTCGATTTCGACATCGACTTCGACTTCGACTTCGACTTCGACTTCGACTTCGACTTCGACTGCGATTTCGATTTCGATTTCGATTTCGTCTTCGACTTCGATTTCGATTTCGACTTCGATTTCGACTTCGTCTGCGACTTCGACTTCGACTGCGATTTCGACTTCGATTTCGACTTCGTCTGCGACTTCGACTTCGACTGCGATTTCGACTTCGACTTAGACTTCGATTTCAATATCGACTTCGATTTTGATTTCGATAACGATATCGATATCGACTTCGACTTCGACTTCGACTTCGACTTCGACTGCGATTTCGACTGCGACTTCGACTTCGACTTCGACTTCGACTTCGACTTCGACTTCGACTTCGACTTCGACTTCGACTTCGACTTTGACTTCGACTTCGACTGCGATTTCGATTTCGATTTCGATCTTCGACTTCGATTTCGATTTCGACTTCGATTTCGACTTCGACTTCGACTGCGATTTCGACTTCGACTTCGACTTCGATTTCGATTTCGACTTCGACTTCGACTGCGATTTCGACTTCGACTGCGATTTCGACTTCGACTTCGACTTCGACTTCGACTTCGACTTCGATTTCGATATCGACTTCGATTTTGATTTCGATAACGATATCGATATCGATATCGACTTCGACTTCGACTTCGACTTCGACTTCGATTTCGACTTCGATTTCGACTTCGATTTCGATTTCGATTTCGACTTCGACTTCGATTTTGATTTCGATATCGACTTCGATTTCGGTTTCGATATCGACTTCGACTTCGACTTCGACTGCGACTGCGATTTCGACTTCGACTTCGACTTCGTCTTCGACTTCGACTTCGACTTCGACTTCGACTTCGACTTCGATTTCGATTTCGATTTCGATTTCGATTTCGATTTCGATATCGATATCGATATCGACCTCGACTTCGACTTCGACTTCGACTTCGACTTCGACTTCGACTTCGACTTCGACTGCGATTTCGACTTCGAATTAGACTTCGATTTCGACTTCGACTTCGACTTCGATTTCGATTTCGTCTTCGACTTCGATTTCGATTTCGACTTCGATTTCGATTTCGATTTCGATTTCGATATCGATATCGATATCGACTTCGACTGCGACTTCGACTTCGACTGCGATTTCGACTTCGACTTCGACTTCGTCTTCGACTTCGACTTCGACTGCGATTTCGACTTCGACTTAGACTTCGATTTCGATTTCGACTTCGACTTCGATTTCGATTTCGTCTTCGACTTCGACTGCGACTGCGATTTCGACTTTGACTTCGATTTCGATATCGACTTCCATTTTGATTTCGATAACGATATCGATATCGACTGCGATTTCGACTTCGATTTCGACTTCGACTTCGACTTCGACTTCGACTGCGATTTCGACTTCGATTTCGATTTCGATAACGATATCGATATCGACTTCGACTTCGATTTCGACATCGACTTCGACTTCGACTTCGACTTCGACTTCGACTTCGACTTCGACTGCGATTTCGATTTCGATTTCGATTTCGACTTCGACTTCGATTTCGATTTCGACTTCGATTTCGACTTCGACTTCGACTTCGACTTCGACTTCGTCTTCGACTTCGACTTCGACTGCGATTTCGACTTCGACTTAGACTTCGATTTCGATTTCGACTTCGACTTCGATTTCGATTTCGATTTCGATATCGATATCGAATCGACTTCGACTTCGACTTCGATTTCGATATCGATATCGACTTCGACTTCGACTTCGACTTCGACTTCGACTTCGATTTCGACTTCGACTTCGACTTCGATTTCGACTTCGACTTCGACTTCGATTTCGACTTCGACTTCGACTTCGACTACGATTTCGACTTCGACTTCGACTTCGACTTCGATTTCGATTTCGTTTTCGTTTTCGATATCGATATCGATTTCGATTTCGATTTCGAGTTCGACTTCGACTTCGACTTCGACTGCGACTGCGATTTCGACCAGGACTGCGATTTCGACTTCGACTTCGACTTCGACTTCGACTTCGACTGCGATTTCGACTTCGACTTAGACTTCGATTTCGATTTCGACTTCGACTTCGATTTCGATTTCGTCTTCGACTTCGATCTCGATTTCGACTTCGATTTCGATTTCGATTTCGATTTCGATATCGACTTCGACTGCGACTTCGACTTCGACTGCGATTTCGACTTCGACTTCGACTTCGTCTTCGACTTCGACTTCGACTGCGATTTCGACTTCGACTTAGACTTCGATTTCAAAATCGACTTCGATTTTGATTTCGATAACGATATCGATATCGACTTCGACTTCGACTTCGACTTCGACTTCGACTGCGATTTCGACTGCGACTTCGACTTCGACTTCGACTTCGACTTCGACTTCGACTTCGACTTCGATTTCAATATCGACTTCGATTTTGATTTCGATAACGATATCGATATCGACTTCGACTTCGACTTCGACTTCGTCTTCGACTTCGACTTCGACTGCGATTTCGACTTCGACTTAGACTTCGATTTCGATTTCGTCTTCGACTTCGACTGCGACTGCGATTTCGACTGCGACTGCGATTTCGACTTCGACTTCGACTTCGACTTCGACTTCGACTTCGATTTTGATTTCGATAACGATATCGATATCGATATCGATATCGACTTCGACTTCGACTTAGACTTCGATTTCGATTTCGACTTCGACTTCGATTTCGATTTCGTCTTCGACTTCGATTTCAATATCGACTTCGATTTTGATTTCGATAACGATATCGATATCGACTTCGATTTCGATTTCGACTTCGACTTCGACTTCGACTTCGATTTCGATTTCGACTTCGACTTCGACTTCGACTTCGACTTCGACTTCGATTTCGATTTCGATTTCGATTTCGATATCGATATCGACTTCGACTGCGACTTCGACTTCGACTTCGACTTCGACTTCGACTTCGACTTCGACTTCGACTTCGACTTCGATTTCGACTTCGACTTCGATTTCGATTTCGATTTCGACTTCGATTTTGATTTCGATAACGATATCGATATCGACTTCGACTTCGACTTCGACTTCGACTTCGACTTCGACTCGATTTCGACTTCGACTTCGACTTCGACTTCGACTTCGACTTCGACTTCGACTTCGACTTCGACTTCGACTTCGACTTCGACTTCGACTTCGACTTCGACTTCGACTTCGACTGCGATTTCGATTTCGATTTCGTCTTCGACTTCGATTTCGATTTCGACTTCGATTTCGACTTCGACTTCGACTTCGACTTCGACTTCGACTTCGACTTCGACTCATTCGACTTCGACTTCGACTTCGATTTCGATTTCGATAACGATATCGATATCGATATCGGTCGACTTCGACTTCGACTTCGACTCATCGACTGCGACTCGACTTCGACTTCGACTTCGACTTCGACTTCGACTTCGACTTCGACTTCGACTTCGACTTCGACTTCGACTTCGACTTCGACTTCGACTTCGACTTCGATTTCGATTTCGTCTTCGACTTCGATTTCGATTTCGACTTCGATTTCGACTTCGACTTCGACTTCGACTTCGACTTCGACTTCGACTTCGACTTCGATTTCGATTTCGACTTCGACTTCGATTTCGATTTCGTCTTCGACTTCGATTTCAATATCGACTTCGATTTTGATTTCGATAACGATATCGATATCGACTGCGATTTCGACTTCGATTTCGACTTCGACTTCGACTTCGACTGCGATTTCGACTTCGACTTCGACTTCGTCTTCGACTTCGATTTCGACTTCGATTTCGACTTCGACTTCGACTTCGACTTCGACTGCGATTTCGATTTCGATTTCGATCTTCGACTTCGACTTCGACTTCGACTTCGACTGCGATTTCGACTTCGACTTCGATTTCGATTTCGTCTTCGACTTCGATTTCGATTTCGACTTCGATTTCGACTTCGACTTCGACTTCGACTTCGACTTCGACTGCGATTTCGACTTCGACTTCGACTTCGTCTTCGACTTCGACTTCGACTGCGATCTTCGACTTCGACTTTCGATTTCGATTTCATTCGACTTCGATTTCGATTTCGACTTCGACTTCGATTTCGATTTCGACTTCGACTTCGATTTCGATTTCGATATCGACTATCGACTTCGACTTCGACTTCGATTTCGACTTCGACTTCGACTTCGACTTCGATTTCGATTTCGACTTCGATTTCGATTTCGATACGATTCGATTCGACTTCGACTTCGATTTCGACATCGACCTTCGACTTCGACTTCGATTTCGACTTCGACTTCGACTTCGATCTTCGACTTCGATTTCGATTTCGATATCGATATCGATTCGACTTCGACTTCGACTTCGATTTCGACTTCGACTTCGACTTCGACTGCGATTTCGACTTCGACTTCGACTTCGACTTCGACTTCGATTTCGACTTCGATTTCGACTTCGACTTCGACTTCGACTTCGACTTCGATTTCGATTTCGATTTCGACTTCGTCTTCGACTTCGACTTCGACTGCGATTTCGACTTCGACTTAGACTTCGATTTCGATTTCGACTTCGACTTCGATTTCGATTTCGTCTTCGACTTCGATTTCGATATCGACTTCGATTTCGATTTCGATATCGATATCGATATCGACTTCGATTTCGACTTCGATTTCGACTTCGACTTCGACTTCGACTTCGACTGCGATTTCGACTTCGACTTCGATTTCGTCTTCGACTTCGATTTCGATTTCGACTTCGATTTCGACTTCGACTTCGACTTCGACTTCGACTTCGATTTCGACTTCGACTTCGACTTCGTCTTCGACTTCGATATCGATATCGATATCGACTTCGACTGCGATTTCGACTTCGATTTCGACTTCGACTTCGACTTTGACTTCGACTTCGATTTCGATATCGACTTCGATTTTGATTTCGATAACGATATCGATATCGACTTCGACTTCGATTTCGACATCGACTTCGTCTTCGACTTCGACTGCGATTTCGACTTCGACTTCGACTTCGACTTCGACTTCGATTTCGACTTCGATTTCGATTTCGACTTCGACTTCGATTTCGATTTCGATATCGATATCGATATCGACTTCGACTGCGATTTCGACTTCGATTTCGACTTCGACTTCGACTTCGACTTCGACTTCGATTTCGATATCGACTTCGATTTTGATTTCGATAACGATATCGATATCGACTTCGACTTCGATTTCGACATCGACATCGTCTTCGACTTCGACTGCGATTTCGACTTCGACTTCGACTTCGACTTCGACTTCGATATCGACTTCGATTTCGATTTCGATTTCGACTATCGATATCGACTTCGACTTCGACTTCGACTTCGATTTCGATATCGATATCGACTTCGACTTCGACTTCGATTTCGACTTCGACTTCGACTTCGATTTCGACATCGACATCGTCTTCGACTTCGACTACGATTTCGACTTCGACTTCGACTTCGACTTCGATTTCGATTTCTTTCGATATCGATATCGATTTCGATTTCGATTTCGAGTTCGACTTCGACTTCGACTTCGACTGCGACTGCGATTTCGACCAGGACTGCGATTTCGACTTCGACTTCGACTTCGACTTCGACTTCGACTTCGACTTCGACTTCGACTTCGACTTCGACTTCGACTTCGACTTCGACTTCGACTGCGATTTCGATTTCGATTTCGTCTTCGACTTCGCTTTCGATTTCGACTTCGATTTCGACTGCGACTTCGACTTCGACTTAGACTTCGATTTCGATTTCGACTTCGACTTCGATTTCGATTTCGTCTTCGACTTCGATCTCGATTTCGACTTCGATTTCGATTTCGATTTCGATTTCGATATCGATATCGACTTCGACTGCGACTTCGACTTCGACTGCGATTTCGACTTCGACTTCGACTTCGTCTTCGACTTCGACTTCGACTGCGATTTCGACTTCGACTTAGACTTCGATTTCAATATCGACTTCGATTTTGATTTCGATAACGATATCGATATCGACTTCGACTTCGACTTCGACTTCGACTTCGACTGCGATTTCGACTGCGACTTCGACTTCGACTTCGACTTCGACTTCGACTTCGACTTCGACTTCGACTTCGACTTCGACTGCGATTTCGATTCGATTCGTCTTCGACTTCATTTCATTCGACTTCATCACTCACTTCATCGATTTCGACTTCGACTTAGACTTCGATTTCGATTTCGTCTTCGACTTCGACTGCGACTGCGATTTCGACTGCGACTTCGATTTCGACTTCGACTTCGACTTCGACTTCGACTTCGATTTCGATATCGACTTCGATTTTGATTTCGATAACGATATCGATATCGATATCGACTTCGACTTCGACTTCGACTTCGACTTCGACTGCGATTTCGACTGCGACTTCGACTTCGACTTCGACTTCGACTTCGACTTCGACTTCGACTTCGACTTCGACTTCGACTTCGACTTCGACTGCGATTTCGACTTCGACTTCGTCTTCGACTTCGACTTCGACTTCGACTTCGACTTCGACTTCGACTTCGACTTCGACTTCGACTTCGACTTCGACTTCGACTTCGACTTCGATTTCGACTTCGACTTCGACTTCGACTTCGACTTCGACTTCGATTTCAATATCGACTTCGATTTTGATTTCGATAACGATATCGATATCGACTTCGATTTCGACTTCGACTTCGACTTCGACTTCGACTTCGACTGCGATTTCGACTTCGACTTCGACTTCGACTTCGACTTCGATTTCGACTTCGATTTCGACTTCGACTTCGACTTCGACTTCGACTTCGACTGCGATTTCGACTTCGACTTCGACTTCGACTTCGACTTCGACTTCGACTGCGATTTCGACTTCGACTTAGACTTCGATTTCGATTTCGACTTCGACTTCGATTTCGATTTCGTCTTCGACTTCGATTTCGATTTCGACTTCGATTTCGATTTCGATATCGATATCGATATCGACTTCGACTGCGACTTCGACTTCGACTTCGACTTCGATTTCGACTTCGATTTCGACTTCGACTTCGACTTCGACTTCGACTTCGATTTTGATTTCGATAACGATATCGATATCGACTTCGACTTCGACTTCGACTTCGACTTCGACTTCGACTTCGATTTCGATTTCGACTTCGATTTCGATATCGATATCGATATCGATTCGAATCGACTTCGACTTCGACTTCGACTTCGACTTCGACTTCGATTTCGACTTCGACTTCGATTTCGACTTCGACTTCGACTTCGACTTCGACTTCGATTTCGATTTCGATTTCGAGTTCGAGTTCGATTTCGAGTTCGACTTCGACTTTGACTTCGACTTCGACTTCGATTTCGATTTCGACATCGACATGGACTTCGATTTCGATATCGATATCGAAATCGATTTCGATTTCGATTTCGACTTCGACTTCGACTTCGACTTCGATTTCGATTTCGATTTCGACTTCGACTTCGATTTTGATTTCGATATCGACTTCGATTTCGGTTTCGATATCGACTTCGACTTCGACTTCGACTTCGACTGCGACTGCGATTTCGACTTCGACTTCAACTTCGTCTTCGACTTCGACTTCGACTTCGTCTTCGACTTCGACTTCGATTTCGATTTCGATTTCGATTTCGATTTCGATATCGATATCGAATCGACCTCGACTTCGACTTCGACTTCGACTTCGACTTCGACTTCGACTTCGACTTCGACTTCGACTGCGATTTCGACTTCGAATTAGACTTCGATTTCGACTTCGACTTCGACTTCGATTTCGATTTCGTCTTCGACTTCGATTTCGATTTCGACTTCGATTTCGATTTCGATTTCGATTTCGATATCGATATCGATATCGACTTCGACTGCGACTTCGACTTCGACTGCGATTTCGACTTCGACTTCGACTTCGTCTTCGACTTCGACTTCGACTGCGATTTCGACTTCGACTTAGACTTCGATTTCGATTTCGACTTCGACTTCGATTTCGATTTCGTCTTCGACTTCGACTGCGACTGCGATTTCGACTTTGACTTCGATTTCGATATCGACTTCCATTTTGATTTCGATAACGATATCGATATCGACTGCGATTTCGACTTCGATTTCGACTTCGACTTCGACTTCGACTTCGACTGCGATTTCGACTTCGACTTCGATTTCGATTTCGACTTAGACTTCGATTTCGACTTCGACTTCGACTTCGACTTCGACTTCGACTGCGATTTCGACTTCGACTTCGACTTCGATTTCGATTTCGACTTCGACTTCGATTTCGATTTCGTCTTCGACTTCGATTTCGATATCGACTTCGATTTTGATTTCGATAACGATATCGATATCGATATCGACTTCGACTGCGATTTCGACTTCGATTTCGACTTCGACTTCGACTTTGACTTCGACTTCGATTTCGATATCGACTTCGATTTTGATTTCGATAACGATATCGATATCGACTTCGACTTCGATTTCGACATCGACATCGTCTTCGACTTCGACTGCGATTTCGACTTCGACTTCGACTTCGACTTCGACTTCGATATCGACTTCGATTTCGATTTCGATTTCGATATCGATATCGAATCGACTTCGACTTCGACTTCGACTTCGACTTCGATTTCGACTTCGACTTCGACTTCGATTTCGACTTCGACTTCGACTTCGATTTCGACATCGACATCGACTTCGACTTCGACTACGATTTCGACTTCGACTTCGACTTCGACTTCGATTTCGATTTCGTTTTCGATATCGATATCGATTTCGATTTCGATTTCGATTTCGACTTCGACTTCGACTTCGACTGCGACTGCGATTTCGACCAGGACTGCGATTTCGACTTCGACTTCGACTTCGACTTCGACTTCGACTTCGACTTCGACTTCGACTTCGACTTCGACTTCGACTTCGACTTCGACTTCGATTTCGATTTCGACTTCGACTTCGATTTCGATTTCGACTTCGATTTCGACTTCGACTTCGACTTCGACTTCGACTTCGACTTCGACTTCGACTTCGACTTCGATTTCGACTTCGACTTCGACTTCGATTTCGACTTCGTCTTCGACTTCGATTTCGATTTCGACTTCGACTTCGATTTCGATTTCGATATCGATATCGACTTCGACTTCGACTTCGACTTCGAATTCGACTGCGATTTCGACTTCGACTTCGACTTCGTCTCGACTTCGACTTCGACTGCATTTCGACTTCGACTTAGACTTCGATTTCGATATCGACTTCGATTTTGATTTCGATAACGACATCGATATCGACTTCGACTTCGACTTCGACTTCGACTTCGACTGCGACTTCGACTGCGACTTCGACTTCGACTTCGACTTCGACTTCGACTTCGACTTCGACTTCGACTTCGACTTCGACTGCGATTTCGATTTCGATTTCGATCTTCGACTTCGACTTCGATTTCGACTTCGATTTCGACTTCGACTTCGACTTCGATTTCGACTTCGACTTAGACTTCGATTTCGATTTCGTCTTCGACTTCGACTGCGACTGCGATTTCGACTGCGACTGCGATTTCGACTTCGACTTCGACTTCGACTTCGACTTCGACTTCGACTTCGATTTCGATATCGACTTCGATTTTGATTTCGATAACGATATCGATATCGATATCGACTTCGACTTCGACTTCGACTTCGACTTCGACTGCGATTTCGACTTCGACTTCGACTTCGACTTCGACTTCGACTTCGACTTCGACTTCGACTTCGACTTCGACTTCGACTTCGACTTCGACTGCGATTTCGATTTCGATTTCGACTTCGACTTCGATTTCGACTTCGACTTCGATTTCGACTTCGACTTCGACTTCGACTTCGACTTCGACTTCGACTTCGACTTCGACTTCGACTTCGATTTCGATTTCGACTTCGACTTCGATTTCGATCTTCGACTTCGATTTCAATATCGACTTCGATTTTGATTTCGATAACGATATCGATATCGACTGCGATTTCGACTTCGATTTCGACTTCGACTTCGACTTCGACTGCGATTTCGACTTCGACTTCGACTTCGATCTTCGACTTCGATTTCGACTTCGACTTCGACTTCGACTTCGACTTCGACTTCGATTTCGACTTCGACTTCGACTTCGACTTCGACTTCGACTTCGACTGCGATTTCGACTTCGACTTCGACTTCGATTTCGATTTCGACTTCGACTTCGATTTCGATATCGATATCGATATCGACTTCGACTTCGACTTCGACTTCGACTTCGACTTCGACTTCGACTTCGACTTCGACTTCGACTGCGACTTCGACTTCGACTTAGACTTCGATTTCGACTTCGACTTCGACTTCGATTTCGATTTCGACTTCGACTTCGATTTCGATTTCGACTTCGATTTCGATTTCGATTTCGATTTCGATTTCGATTTCGATATCGATATCGACTTCGACTTCGACTTCGACTTCGACTTCGACTTCGATTTCGACTTCGACTTCGACTTCGATTTCGACTTCGACTTCGACTTCGATTTCGACATCGACATCGTCTTCGACTTCGACTACGATTTCGACTTCGACTTCGACTTCGACTTCGATTTCGATTTCGTTTTCGATATCGATATCGATTTCGATTTCGATTTCGAGTTCGACTTCGACTTCGACTTCGACTGCGACTGCGATTTCGACCAGGACTGCGATTTCGACTTCGACTTCGACTTCGACTTCGACTTCGACTTCGACTTCGACTTCGACTTCGACTTCGACTTCGACTTCGACTGCGATTTCGATTTCGATTTCGTCTTCGACTTCGATTTCGATTTCGACTTCGATTTCGACTTCGACTTCGACTTCGACTTCGACTTCGACTTCGACTTCGACTTAGACTTCGATTTCGACTTCGACTTCGACTTCGATTTCGATTTCGTCTTCGACTTCGATTTCGATTTCGACTTCGATTTCGATTTCGATTTCGATATCGATATCGACTTCGACTGCGACTTCGACTTCGACTGCGATTTCGACTTCGACTTCGACTTCGTCTTCGACTTCGACTTCGACTGCGATTTCGACTTCGACTTAGACTTCGATTTCAATATCGACTTCGATTTTGATTTCGATATCGATATCGATATCGACTTCGACTTCGACTTCGACTTCGACTTCGACTGCGATTTCGACTGCGACTTCGACTTCGACTTCGACTTCGACTTCGACTTCGACTTCGACTTCGACTTCGACTTCGACTTCGACTGCGATTTCGATTTCGATTTCGTCTTCGACCTTCGACTTCGAAATCGATTTCGATTTCGACTTCGATTTCGACTTCGACTTCGACTGCGATTTCGACTTCGACTTAGACTTCGATTTCGATTTCGTCTTCGACTTCGACTGCGACTGCGATTTCGACTGCGACTTCGACTTCGACTTCGACTTCGACTTCGACTTCGACTTCGATTTCGATATCGACTTCGATTTTGATTTCGATAACGATATCGATATCGACTTCGGCTTCGACTTCGACTTCGACTTCGACTTCGACTGCGATTTCGACTTGCGACTGTCGACTTCGACTTCGACTTCGATTTCGACTTCGACTTCGACTTCGACTTCGACTTCGACTTCGACTTCGACTGCGATTTCGATTTCGATTTCGTCTTCGACTTCGATTTCGATTTCGACTTCGATTTCGACTTCGAGTTCGACTTCGACTTCGACTTCGACTTCGACTTCGACTTCGACTTCGACTTCGATTTCGATCCTTCGACTTCGATTTCGATTTCGTCTTCGACTTCGATTTCAATATCGACTTCGATTTTGATTTCGATAACGATATCGATATCGACTGCGATTTCGACTTCGATTTCGACTTCGACTTCGACTTCGACTTCGATTTCGACTTCGACTTCGACTTCGATCTTCGACTTCGACTTCGACTTCGATTTCGACTTCGACTTCGACTTCGACTTCGACTTCGACTTCGACTTCGACTTCGACTTCGACTTCGACTTCGACTTCGACTTCGACTTCGATTTCGACTTCGACTTCGACTTCGATTTCGATTTCGACTTCGACTTCGACTTCGATTTCGATCTTCGACTTCGATTTCGATTTCGACTTCGACTATCGATTTCGATTTCGATATCGATATCGACTTCGACTGCGACTTCGATTTCGACTTCGACTTCGATTTCGACTTCGACTTCGACTTCGACTTCGACTTCGACTTCGACTTCGATTTCGATATCGACTTCGATTTCGATTTCGATATCGATTTCGATATCGACTTCGACTTCGATTTCGACATCGACTTCGACTCAG